>SJYC01149215.1:0-39306 GCA_006408675.1 Madoqua kirkii | reverse complement strand
GATCAGCTCTGGGATGTCTTTGGAGGGAATGATGCTGAAGCTGAAACTCCAGTACTTTGGCCACCTCATGTCAAGAGTTGACTCACTGGAAAAGACTCTGATGCTGGGAGGGATTGGGGGCAGGAGGAGAAGGGGACGACTGAAGATGAGATGGCTGGATGGCATCAGGGGCTGGATGGCATCAGGGACTCGATGGACGTGAGTCTGAGTGAACTCTGAGAGATGGTGATGAACAAGGAGGCCTGGCGTGCTGCGATTCATGGAGTCCCAAAGAGTCAGACATGACTGAGTGACTGAACTGAACTGAAACTTAGGATAAAAATTTTGGATGGCAATTAGAAACATATAGCAGAAGGTATACTTTTCCAAAATTATCTTAGATGTATCACAAGCAAAAAAAGTTTGAAGAACACTGATCTAGGTTTGATAACTAAAAATAGAATTGCTAACTCATAAGGTATGTTTATCTTTAGCTTTACAAAATAGTGCCAGGCTGCATAGATACACATATTGTCATGTTGAAATAGGTTTTTTCCTTTGTATCTTCACCAAGATTTGGAATTTTCAGAGTTTAACAATTCTTTTTTTGAATCAATATCGATGTGTATACATTGGTGTCTTGTGCTTTTTTTCTCTTTGTGCTTTTAAGTTGGATTTCCCTAATTAAGTTAAGCATCTTTTCATATGTTTATTACCGTATAGGTTTCCTGGTTTCCTTTTCTGTAGAATGCCATTCAAGCTTTTGCAGATACTTTTTTTTTTTTGAGTAGTTTGTGTTCTTCTAATTTCTTTGAAATAATTCTTAACATTCTGGCTACTACCTCTTTTCAGTTATGTATAGTATCAAGATACTTTCAATTCATAACATATTTTTATTCTTTGTTAGTGTTATGTGATAGACAAAAAGTTTGAAGGGTTCTTTGAATCTTAAGAAATCCTTTTCTACTTTAAAATCATAAAAATATACTGTCATCTAAAAGTTTCCCTTTCACACTTAATTAATCAACCTATAATTGATTTTCATGTTTGCCATGTATGCATTCAATTTCATTTTTTTTCACATAGATAATTATTAGAGCTCCCCTTATTGGAATACACCATTATTTATTTGCTCATTGATCTAAAGTGCCAACTCTGTTATAAATCAGCTTTGCAAATACATATGTGTAGGTCTGTGTCTGGGCTCTCTTATAGACTAACTCATCACTTTCTGTGTAGCAGAAATTCTGTTTTCAGTTCAAGCCTATTTCCTTCTGGGCCTATTGTGCTACCACATTTCCCAATCCCTCTTGCAATTGAATGAGGCCATATGACTGAGTTCTATAGGGGATGTAGACAGAAGTTATATACATGACTTCTACACCTGGCCAAGTTTCTCACAAGATCGTTCACAGTCTCTCTCATCTCGAGTTTGTGCCAGGTGTGGAGGACCCCGTATAGCATTATGAGTCTATAATCAATGGCAGAGTCTAGCCAGGAGTCTGGGATGTTAAATATCCCATGATCCTCCTCCCAGGGCATCTTTGTGAATCTCTCCCTCCTCATCTGCTACTAGTGTGCCTTGGACGTTTGCTTTTATCATCATTTGTTTAAACTGATACAGACAATTGAGACCCAAGTGCATGAAGGTATGTGAGAAAGTAACCAGGTCAACTGCAAAAAGCAGGTGTAATGGTGCCAGGATTGAAGCACACGTCTTTCAAATATTTAGGATTTTTATTCTAGGCATAGCTCTGTTCCAATGAATGGAACTGTCAGGAGTTTCCTCATTCTTTTCTACCTGAAAATAAATCACATTAAGAATTCTTTGAACTTAAGGGAAAATGTTTCTGATGTTGTTTTTCTAGTCCTTCACCAATATAGATAAGATGTCTATGCTGCTGCAAAAAGCAGGTGTAATGGTGCCAGGATTGAAGCACACGTCTTTCAAATATTTAGGATTTTTATTCTAGGCATAGCTCTGTTCCAATGAATGGAACTGTCAGGAGTTTCCTCATTCTTTTCTACCTGAAAATAAATCACATTAAGAATTCTTTGAACTTAAGGGAAAATGTTTCTGATGTTGTTTTTCTAGTCCTTCACCAATATAGATGTCTATGCTGCCTAGAGCAGTTGGAGCCAGCATTGAGCACAGCTTCTGAAACCAGCTTTTTTTTTTTTTTGTCTGCAATTCATTTTAATTGTGGCATGCAGAATCATCTCTAGTTACAGCCTGCGGGGATCTTTTAGTTGGGACTTTCTAACTATTAGCTGTGATACATGGGATCCAGCTCCCTGACCTGCCACTGGACCACCAGAGAAGACCCTGCAAAGCAGCTTGGTTTTATACCTTGGCTCTCTTGTATAACTTGGTGTGTTGGGCAAGTTACTTAACCTCTGTGTCTGCTCATTTAGCCATAAGACGGAGATGATAATGATCTCATTCCATAGGGCTGATATGAGGAGTAAATGAGATGGTTTATGTAAAGCACCTTGAACAGTTAGGCAGCCTAGATATAGCAAGTCTTATTAAATGTGGGTTATATAGTGTGAGAAATTCAAACTAATGACATATATTTGAGGAGACAGAAAAGATAGGTGGACAAGATTAAAAATTCAAATTGATGAATAATTGTGGAATTAGAGATACATTGCTCTATAGGATATTCTGGTAAAAATTAAAATATATACTGGTCTTACCATCTGATGTATTTGTATCCAGGTATTCTGGAGAAGGCAATGGCACGCCATTCCAGCACTCTTGCCTGGAAAATCCCATGGACGGAGGAGCCTGGTGGGCCACAGTCCATTGACTGAGTGACTTCACTTTCACTTTTCACTTTCATGCATTGGAGAAGAAAATGGAAACCCACTCCAGTGTTTTTGCCTGGAGAATCCCAGGGACAGGGATAGCCTGGTGGGCCGCTGTCTATGAGGTCGCAAAGAGTCAGACACGACTGAAGTGACTTAGTAGCAGCAGCAGCAGCATTAGGAAAACTACAGAAAAAGCCTATACACAGTGAGTTGTTTTTTTTTAAGACAGTAGCCAAAGGAGCTTAAATTGTTAATGTCTTCCAGTGAAAAGTATTATTGTATTTGAAAAACTATGAAGTGAATGATTCTGATACACTAGCTAGTTCAGTTCAGTTGCTCAGTCATGTCCGACTCTTTGCAACCCCATGAATCGAAGCACGCCAGGCCTCCCTGTCCATCACCAACTCCCAGAGTTCACTTATACTCATGTCCATTAAGTCAGTGATGCCGTCCAGCCATCTCATCTTCTGTCATCCCCTTCTCCTCCTGCCCCCAATCCCTCCCAGCATCAGGGTCTTTTCCAATGAGTCAACTCTTCGCATGAAGTGGCCAAAGAATTGGAGTTTCAGCTTTAGCATCAGTCCTTCCAATGAACTCCCAGGACTGATCTACTTTAGGATGGACTGGTTGGATCTCCTTGCAGTCCAGGTACTCTCAAGAGTCTTCTCCAACACCACAGTTCAAAAGCATCAATTCTTCAGCACTCAGCTTTCTTCACAGTCCAACTGTCACATCCATATAGACCACTGGAAAAACCACAGCCTTGACTAGATGGACCTTTGTTGGCAAAGTAATATCTCTGCTTTTGAATATGCTATCTAGGTTGGTCATAACTTCCCTTCCAAGGAGTAAGTGTCTTTTAATTTCATGGCTGCAGTCACCATCTGCAGTGATTTTGGAGCCCCCCAAAATAAAGTCTGACACATAAGGACATGCAATTTACAACTAGAATGTTATAATGAAGGGTACAAATAGCCTTTGTCAAAATGGAGATAAATACTTGTTCTAAAACCTTCCCTCAAATACTGTCAAATATATTTTAAGGTGATCATTTCATAACTCAGAAAAGACAAAGTGGACAAGAAAATTAAAAATATATGCTACTTTATTGTCAAAATTGACAAACTTAATTTCCTTTAACAGGAATATTAATTTAAGGGTCTCTATAAAGCCATCACTATTTCGTTGAGTATAAAAGACAAGAGCGTCAAAGAAAACTGTTAGTGGGAAAAGGACAATTCTACATGCAGGCCAGATTCCTCACCCACAGAATCACAATGACCTTCAGAGCCCTAGGCAATAACAGACATGCAATACCAACTCAACTGATCTTGGCCCAGTCTGGTAAGATTCGCTTTGCACTATCTTTCCAAGTACTTGAAGAGTTCCGTCTGTTGGAACACTTGCTGATTAAAACAGTGAAATTTTAGATCATTTATGGGATTAGAAACAGGATCACACCTGCTTTTGAATTACAGTAGGATGATGCTGGAGAAGGCAATGGCAACCCACTCCAGTGTTCTTGCCTGGAGAATCCCAGGGATAGGGGAGCCTTGTGGGCTGCCGCCTATGGGGCTGCACAGAGTCGGACACGACTGACGTGACTTAGCAGCAGCAGCAGCAGGATGAAGCCACGGTCCCTACAACGCTGGCCTCAGGTACGTAAAGTCCTGCCAATAGCTTGGGCAGGAGACCGAAATAAGCTCCTTATCCATGACCAACAGCAAGGATGTGAAGGTCTTCCTGAACGAACATTATAATGTGGAGGCTATGCTTTCTCCTTAGCATCAAAAGATAAAGATCTAGCTAGTTGGAACAAGAGAAAAAAATAAAGGTCTTTATTGTTCCCTTGAGACAGGTGTCCAAGGATGAAGAAAGCTGGGTGTGCATGCACCGGTTATCTAGATCACAATTTTCATTCTCTGATCTGTACTATAAACCAGACGTGTGTGTGCACTAAGTCACTTAGGTAATGTCCAATTCTGTGTGACCTCATGGACTGTAGGCTGCCAGGCTCTTCTGTCCATGGGATTCTCTAGGCAAGAATACTGGAGTGGGTTGCCATGCCCTCCTCCAGGGGATCTTCCCAATCCAGGGATCAAACTCAAGTCTTTCATGTCTTAAGCATTGGCAGGTGGGCTCTTTACCACTAGCACCACCTGGGAAGCCCATAGACCAGATATCCATAGCCAAAGGAGACCTTGTAAATAGGCTCATCTTAAAAATTAAAAGTAATGGTGTGCAGCTATCTTTGAAGTTTCAGGTTAAGGAAGTTTCCTTCAGTTCCCAGGAAAGGCGAAGAATGAGATAACACTGATATGCTGAGATGGTGATATCTGAGATTAAGTATATGTAAAAGTAAAATGAAGCTAGATTATCAAGTGAATGAGAAAGGAACCTGAACTCACTTATCCTTGTATACACTCACCATTCACTCAATAGAAGAGGAATCACTATATGCAAAAAAAAAATCAGCATTTTCCATTTTTCTAGTTTAAAGATAAATACTTATGAACTAGAAAAACTGAGCAGGTATTGTACCATATTATTTAAAAAAATACTGTGGTTATTGAAATGGTAGCTCAAGTTTTTGCCCTCTCTTTGAAAAAGAGTGGAAAGGATGCAAAGAAACAGCAGTTTGTAACTCTGTTCTCAATGCAAGATTCCTTATTCACTTTTGCATGAGGTTAGGATCTAATTAAGCTCATCCACTCGATTAATTTTATCCTCCTGTATAAGAACTCTTCAAATTTGAGTAGAGGCAGGAAATGGGTAGTATGGGATTTTGGACATTTCAATGGGCTAAAAAGCATTCATATAAGATTCTGTGATTGAGGATCACACTGAAAACTTATAGAAAAAAAAGCCATATGAAATCAAACTAGGTAAAGTGGGTTTCTACAGTCTATTAGCAAGACTACCTGGAAAACTTGTGGAGTCAAATAAAAAACTAAAGTGTATTGCTTCTGTTCTTATTCTATTCCATTCCATTTTATAAAAACTGTGGTAAATACAGACAATGTACTGGTCATTTCTCAATAGCCCCAAAGAAGCCTTTCAGCTGGGGTGGCTGTGAATATGAAACCCAAGGAAGATGATTTCAGTTCGGTGTGCCTTGCGGAGAGCAGGCAAGACAAACTACAATGACTTGGGCGGCTGTGAAGTTTTTATTACCCAGTCATAAAAAGGACTCTTTCAAGTGCTTCCCTTTTAGCACTCTTCAATGACTGTTGTGCCTATCAAGGAGTAAAGCTTTTTCTTAACAAGTCGGAATCCTGAGCTCAGGATCAGAGTTCGCCTGAGGCCAGAGGAGAAGCGACCTCGACTAAAGAAAAAATCCCTGAAGCTCGTCCATGAGCAGTTCTCCTGCTTAAACACAAGGGTGAGCTCAAAGGTGGGCACCACGCTAGAATCACACACAATCCTATCCAGCTTTTTACATACATTTTCAATTTCCAAGTTCACGTGCATAACACAGCCCCGCAGACCACAGGGCTCTGTGGAGGAAAGTCTCAGGACGTCTTGAGCAATCCTCTGGGTCAGTTTCTCAGGAACAAGGACTCTGGAGCAGCCAAGTTTGGTGTGCTTAGATTTGGACAGACAGTTCTCCAGCATTTTAACCAAACTCTGGCAAGTTGTCTCCTCAAATACCACCTCATTGAGGTTGGGCTCAGGAACAACATAATCCCAGTAGTCAAAATCTGTGGAAAATGGAAGTTTAAGATTAAAACAATAAAACAAACCCTGGAGCAGGAAAAACACACACAGATTTGGCAACATTGTTTATTTCTGTCTATCAGATCCTACTTGTTCTAATATTTGTTTGGAAGTCATTTGATCTCACTTTGCTGTTAACTTTCTGAGTAATAAAGCAAATCAATGACCTAAGACTGAAAGTTCATCTATGAAATAAAGGTTTTGATAAATAGGGTAGGGTTTCAAGTTTCCTTTTATAGAGACTATGCATTAGGTTTGGACTAAAAATGTTAATAATATTTTTGGACTAAGGATTATTACTTTCTAAGAATTCATTAATTTATTCTTGAAAAACGGGTTTCTTTTTTGCTATTATTCTTTAGTGATGAACTTAAAATGACCTTGATGGTGAGCTACATTAAACATCAATTAAATTTGTGTTTTCTTTAAAAGTCTTTACTGGAATAACCTGTAGATCCCAATTTTAGCTTCAACCTCTTCGATTAAAAATTGCCCACAGAGAAGACTTCTGAGGTTCGCAAGGATATTTATAACTGGCTGGGTGGGTTTTTTTCTTTTGGAGCCAAGCAAAACAAAATAGTCCTAGGAGAACAAAATTAGATTTGCTCAAAGGAAAAGAGATAGCTCTGCATTTGGTCACCTACCTTCCAAATTAATCCTACCCCTTGGCAGGATGCCACACCACACACACAGTCAACCGAGCAGGTCACAGGCAGATGCCCTGTGGGCTCCCTGCCTGAAGCCTACTGCATCTTTGTTGGCTGCTACATCCCTTATACACTTAGATCACTGTGTTTTTATTTTTATTTTTTAATAAATAAAACCAATGCACTCCAATTATAAGGCTCTTAAACAAAATCTATGTTGAAGACAGAGAATTTTAGAGCTTTGGCTTATAAAATTAGATCATCAACCACTTCACCTTCTAAATGAGGAAGGCCCAATGATCTTAAGCAATTGATCTACGTCCACACAGATTCTTAGGGGCAGCACAGCATGTTAATTTAGACACTGTTGTTTAAAATTACAAGATAATATGTCCAGCATCACTGCAGTTTTAAAGCTTCCCTTTGGCATTAAAAAAATAAAATAATGAGTATATCCACAAATAGAATACTACTCAGCAACCAAAATGAACACATACTGATAGAATCAACAGCATGGAATAGACCTCAAAATCATTACCTGTGGGAAAGAAACCAGATACAAAGAGTACATATCACACGATCCATTTGCATGTAGCCCTAGAGGTAAAAGTAATCTATAGTGACAAAAAGCAGATCAGTGTTTCCCTGGAGACAGGGGAGAGGTAGAGTGGGTAGAGCAAATGAGTATGTGGGGCTTTGGGGGCAGAAGGTGATGGTACTAGTTACACAGGTGAATACATTTGTTAAAACACACATAACTGTATACTTAAAATTCACCATAACTTCACAACCATGTAGGGTAGGGGCCTGTATAGTTTTTAATCCCAAGGAGTCTATCAGCCACAGACTAGACCAGGTAGCCCTTGGGATTTTCTTTTTTATTTCTTTTGATTCTCACTATCATAGACAGAAGATGCTGTTTTAAAGAATCTCTTTAAGATGGATTTTATCGCATCTCCAAAATTCAAGGAGAGGGTCCACTCGGCACGCCCGCCAATCTCAGTCCATCCAGGGAATGAGGCCTTTGGAGGGAAGAGAGGTAGGCGGTTGGGAAACTCACCGTTTAGCAGGCTCCCCGTGTGGAAGCCACGGTCCAGCAACTCTGAAATGCTGGCCGGGTTCTTACTGCTCAAGCTGCCAGTTGCAACCATGGTCAACGGCTCTGTTTCCCTCGCGGGGCGGAACGGCCTTTCCGGGGCGCTAGAAAAAGGAGGCAAGAAGGACAGATTTGCAAAAGCAAGCAAGACGTGCAGGAGTTCCTAAAATGCCCAGAGTCCCTGGAGCGAACAAGGCGAGGCATTCATTTTCCAAAGGGGTGGAATCGGCTTCTGCAACTCAGGTTCACAAAACCCTGGGAGCAAAGACGCCAACTAACAGCCACAATCTTCAACTAACTCAAAGTTGGCAAAACTCGGAACCGATTCGCCCCGCGAAGCTCACTCCTGAGCCCAGAGGAGCGGAGCCCCCGCCCCCATTCCTCCCACCCAGCCAGCCCCCGGCCTCACTTGCTGGGGGTGCGCCGGGGCCGACGTGCTCGCTGGTCCAGCAGCGGGTAAATCGAGGCCGGCCTGGTCTTCAGGAACCCCCTCCCTCGGGGGCTCAGTGACCTGCGGGCCCGAGCAGCAACCGGCACCTTGCTCCTCCCCTGCCGGGGCCGACGTGCTCGCTGGTCCAGCAGCGGGTAAATCGAGGCCGGCCTGGTCTTCAGGAACCCCCTCCCTCGGGGGCTCAGTGACCTGCGGGCCCGAGCAGCCACCGGCACCTTGCTCCTCCCCCGCCCCACCGGGTCAGGCTCCACTAAGCTGCATCGCCGCGGGGGCTGCGAGCACTTTATATGCCCAGCCTCCTCACCCGGCCCCGGCCCGCCCACCTGCCCCGCCCCGCCCGGGGCCCGCGCCCCGCCTCCCCGGGGTCGGGTTGCATCTCCACCCGCACACTTCCAGCAGCCCCAGGCGAGCCGCTGGGAGTTAAGGAAAAGTTTGCGGTAGGGTTGACACCTGTTGTTTTTTGGGTGGGCCACGGGTCACCACGAGTGCAATCCTGGGTGCACGACTCGCCCCAAACTGATCGCTCGCCTCCGCCACCAACCTGGATTCTTGGGTGCGACCCCTCTCCCCAGCGTGTGCACACACACTCACGCTCCTGATGGCCTTGGTGAGGTTCTGTCCCGGGGAAGCGGGAAGCTTTCTGACTTTGTCCATGACCGTGACCCGAGTCTTTGCTCTGACGTGCTGAACACTGTGCTTAAATATGTTTAGCTGTTCAACGGGCACCATGTATGCACTTACTGCTGGCCTCTCACGGAATTAATTCTACTCCACTTCGCGTCCCAAGGTTTTTGTACTCTCCTTTCCCGCCTGCGATCAGCTCTTGCTTGCCTTCCTGCATCCGAGGCTCCCCAGCCTGGGGTCTTCTTGGCACCTTCCTAGCGTTTTGTCTATGACTAATGCGTTTTCTCCCGGAGAGGGTTACTCTTCTAATTAGACCTGGCTCCAGAGAGCCAGCAGCTTGAATGAAGGGGAATTTGCCAAGAAACTAAACAAAACCTTTAGTTGGTAGTTTTATTCCTAGTGTTTTTTTTTTTTTTAAACAGAATCTCCATAGTGGCGGTATCAATTTACATTTCCTCCAGCAGTGCAAGAGGGTTTCCTTTTCTTGACACCCTCTCTGGCATTGTTTGTATATATTTTTGATGGTACCATTCAAATCAGTGTGAGGTGATACTCCATTGTAGTTTTGATTTGCATTTCTCTAATAATGAATGTTGTTGAGCACACTTTTCCTGTGTTTATTAGCCATCTGTCTGTCTTCTTCAGAGAAATGTCTGTTTAGGTCTTCTGCCCTTCCTGCAATTAAAAAAAAAAATTAGTGGGGTTTTAGCTGCTTCTACTACCCATATAGGTTTCTGGGAGCAGCTGTGGTTCTCAGAGACAGAAGTTCCTGGCCAGCCCCATTAGGGGAAGGAACTTGGGCATGGGCAGTCTTGAGGGGCCTGAGGGAGATACAGTCTTTTATATCCCTGTGAAGCTTGATGTCCTGCTCTGAACCTGACCGCACAGTGGAACAGAGGAGTGGGGCAGGGTCAACACCCTGCACAAGCCATCCGCAGAAGCTACATGTTCAGTGCTCTTCCACAGTGCCTAAGCCTGCCTGTTCACTCCCTGGTGTGCCAGTAGGAGATGATCTGGTCAGAGGGAGCTTTCCCAATGACAGTGGTGGGTCAGGAGAGGAAACGGAGGATGCTTCAGGGAGAAGACTTTCTACAAGTAGGAGGCGCTACGCTTGGCTCTCAATACTGTAACCTACAAGGATCTGTGTGGGTTAGGGCCTTGAGAAGCAGTTTCAGCTGGCCAGACTGAAAACTCTGCTGAAGTAAAACAACAGCAGAAGGGGTAAGGAAGGTGTGATAAACAGATCAGTAGAAGGACATTAGGAGGCAGAGCAGCAGAAAGCCAGCTGACAGTCCATTTTTAACTCAGCTCAGGCAGCCTGTGTGCTGCCTGAAGGTCAGGGAGCCAAGGAAGGAGACGCTGATAGGCAGATTTCCACTTCTACTTCAGCAATAGAAAAGGGCCAAATAGACAAGCCAGTTTAAGCCAAACACTTGCAGTGGCAAGTGTGGTCAGGACCAATGGTTGGGCAAGTCCGGGAGGGCAGCTGCCTGGCAGCTGGGGGTAGGGTCAGGACACTACCCTCCTTATCTGGGTGGCAGTGCTAATGAGGCTCACCTGCTTCTAAGGAGAGTAATTCAGATTGATATAAAAGGTGATGTGAACCTATACTAGTGAAGTAAAGAAATGACCCGTTTCAGTTTCCTTAGGGTGTTTAGGCATAGGGCTTCTCAAGTGGCTCAGTGGTAAAGAATCTGCCTGCTAAGCAAGAGACGCTGGTTAGGTCCCTGGGTGGGGAAGATCCCCTGGAGGAGGGAATAGCAACTCACTCCAGTCTTGTCTGGAGAATTCCGTGGACAGAGGAGCCTGGAGGGTTAGAGTACGTGGGTTTGCAAAGGATCAAGACACTGAATCACTGAGCACATACGCATAAATTAAGTACTCCCAAAGGCCAGAAAGATTATTGAAACTTATAGCAGCTACTCTCAGCTCACCTAACTGAAATTTTGCCAAGTCCTTGGGGATTTTACCACAGAAAATAATTTACTTATGTATGAAAGATGAATAATGTAATTTTTTAGCTGAAAGAGCCTTGCTTTCAGAAATTATAGAACATAAGAAATTACTGATATAGAACACAGTTCCTGGGATAATGAGTGGAGATTGTCTTTTAAAAATCTACTTAAAAAGGTAAAAAATCCATTCTGTCTCTGGTTTGCATGTTTTCAGGGTTAAATGAACAGAGCTGATTTTTCCAAAGGCACTATAGAACAGAATTAGGAAAAACTATTAATAAGTGCCACAATAGTCTTGTCACAAGATAGCGTGTTAGAGTTTGTACTGTTGTGAATACGCTTAATTGCTTATAACTGAAAGCTGATCACATTGGCGTACCTCAGGTGTTTACCAGATACAGTGATGAAGTCTATTTCATGGCTGGTTTGTTATATACTTTCTAATTAACATTATAAAGATAGTGAGGGTGCTTACTGGAAATAACCATTGTATATGAAGAGAAAATCTAATTGATTAAATAATTGATTAACTTTCATACACAGTGTACTATAATAAGTTACCAAAATCATAAGCAAGGACTTTAACTTAAGCACGCTTGCTTTTTTATTACTATAATTTACTTATCTGTCTTCCCACAAAAAGAGAAATAGCAGCCATGAATGGCAACAGTATATTCATTGGATGCATACACAAATATTTAAGTTCCATGCTTCCTCATGTATAAATATAGTATTTATAATATCACTGCTTACATAAAGTGGAAATTTAAACTACCACAGATTTTGTAAAAAACACAACAATATGATGTTTTAATGTATTGTTATAGGAAATACTGGTGTCTTGTGCATTTGTGATTTAGAGTGTTGAATATTTATTACATGTTTTGCCAACCCGTTTTATCTTTTTATCCAGTGTGTACCGTTGTTCCTGAGCTCTTATTAATACATTTACATTCAGTGCATTGCTTATTTCATTTCATAAATTATGACACCAGAGGGGAAAATGACTGTGTTTCTTAATCTGTACAATGGATTTGGGGAGGATTTACAGAATATGAAAGTTAATCTGTGCAATATCCAAAGCCCCTTATCAAACTCATAGAGTTGTTGTGAGGATTAAAAGAGAAACCCTTATAATCAATTTAAAATATTATTCCTTTTTTAGAAAAATAAATCTGAGATCTTTGATTTCACACTGTCTCTGGCTTTCCTTGGTTGTGCTAAATTCTAACCCTCATGTGAGGTCTTAGAACAGAGCCTGTTACACAGCAAGTACTTAATAAGTGATAGTTATTATTGTTGCTTTTATTGTTATCTTGAAATTGTAGTTTTCTGGTTCAATGAAGTCAATGCTAGAGAGGCTACATGGGGTTAGAGAAGTATTGCTAAGGTATTTATAGAACATAATTTATGGTCTTTAAGGTTTTCAGGAAATCTAGAAAATATTTGCCACTGATTAGGAAGAACTTTTTTATTAGAATATGTGCATAACTGTTTTGGGGAGTGGTGAAGGAGATCTCCCAATGATATGTAAGAAAATATTGTGGATAAAAAGATACCTGATTAATGCTTCATAATCTAGAAAATGGTTTCCTGGAAAAAAATAAAATTTATAGACATTTAGAATCATTGACTGTAAAACCATCCAGTTGTGTCAAGATAAGTATGACATTCTGGATGAGATAGTTCATCATTATTTTTATTTGTCTTTGAGGATGTTCCACCCAATAAAATTTCCATTTCATCATTAAATATGCAATATGAGTTATTCTATGATATATTGAAAGATTTTCCATTAAGTAACATGGAGACTTTATTAGTATAAGGCAAAAAAAGGTCCAATATAAAATAATATAATATCTACTGCTGCTAAAAGCTGAGAGAATTTTCTAGTAGCAGAAGGCTTCACTTCTCTAAAATCAAGCAGAGAAATGGTTCCCATAGTGACTTATCTCTTAAAATAGTTGTATGACTTTTTTCTCCTAATAAACAATGGTATGTATTATCTCCTTTTAAATAAAGCAAGCTGATATGTTTAAATGCACACAGTCTCTGCTTTTCCTTAATTATGCAAAAGTTTCGAATTCAGGTGCCTACATAAGGGAATGTCAGCCAAGAATGTGGAGTAAGTCCTTGACATTTTTCTAGGGATGCGACTTAAAAACTTGGCAAGCCCCAAATTTGAGAATACCAGAATGTCATACCATTTCTTTGGAATTCTTATAAATAAAGCTGTGCATTCATGTAGGTGCTGGTCCTTCATTGTTCCCTCTCCCTTTGCCAGCCTAGTGTCCTATTCTGGTGGATGAGCTTAGAAAAGCTTTTGTTGTTCACATTTGTTTCCCAGAAAAGTTATAATTTGCTTCATGGCATAAATTTGGGGGATAGTATGAGAAGAGAATTAAATCCCAAGAATGCCCAATGGACTAGATGAGGTTTCTGCAGAGTAGCCTTCAGAATATATCTGATCCCAATTTTGCAGATGTCAAGTATATTAAAATGAAAAAGCTTGACAAAGTCACAGAGAGGTTCCAGTTTTTGATATTTATGGTGTAGTAGTTAAACACGTGGACTGTGAAGCCTGACTGTTTAGGTGCATATCCCAGCAATGACACAGACTAGCTGTATAGACATCAGTAAGGTCTTTAACGTTTCTGTGACTCCATTTTTGGGTTTAAAATGGGAATTGTAATAACTTTACTTTGTGCAGGGACTTTGTGGGGATTAGATGAGTTAATACACAATGGACTCAATAAACATCAGCCATGGTTATAACTGTGTATTTTGCTCTGATCTTGAAAAATCCCAATGCCGCAGTGATCTTGTTATGAAAAGGTAGCTGAGGAGTGTTTAAGGTGTGTATAAAAGTGTGTCTTTGTTACACATTCATTCATTGGTTGGTTGACATTCAGAAGTATTTATTAAATATTAATTCTCTGCCAGGCACAGAGAATGCATGAGTCTCTATATCCTAGAGATTGTAGTTTAGAAAGATGTGCAGACAAATAAATACAAGATTACAATTACCGAGCCAAGTTAGGGGAGTTACAGTGCACTGTGGCAGTGCAATGATATAAGCACTAATATGTTCTGAAGGAGGTTTTATAGCGTTGCTAGTCACCTTATTTCATGGACCAGTAACATGAACATCACTTAGGAGCTCCTAAGAAATGCAGAACCTCAGTTCCCAATCCAACTCAAACAGAACCTGCTTTTTAAAAAGACTCCTAGGTGATTCATATGGTATGCAATTAAATTCTGGGAAGCTCTGCTTTTTAAAGAAAGTATTTATTTATTTGGCTGTATCAAGTCTCAGTTGCAGCATGTGAAATATTTAATTGCAGCATATGAACTCTTAACTGTGCATAGAGGATCTAGTTTCCTGACCAGGGATGGAACATGGGCTCCCTGCTTTGGGAGCATGGAGTCTTAGCCACTGGACTATCAGGAAAGTCCCAGGAAGCTGTGCTTTTAATTAAAGAGAATAAACAAAACAATAAGATGATCTAAGTATTTGTAAAACTTTTTCTGGGCCAATTAATAAAAAGTATATATTGAGTTCCTACTCTATAATAAGACCTGGCCTTGATGAAAGGTGGTTCCCAGCTGGGCAAATGTTTTTGGAGTCTCCATAGCTCCTACTGGCCAATATGACCTTGGGCTTGGCTCAGGAAATCATGCACAGCTATGTGAAAACAGTCCTGTGCATATGAATAATATTATAGAAAAATAAAATCCTATTTAATAAACTTGACACACTATCAAACTCTAAATTGTTTTTAATCTTAATGAAATGGAAGCCAGTTATGTGAAGAAAGAAATGGGCTTACATTGTAAAATGTATTTAAAATGATTGATTGGTGAATGTGGAATTTGGAAACAACAAATTTGGAAGGAAGGGAGTAGTATAGAAAGATATCTGTCTTATTACCTCCAAATTTACTGGAGAGGGTAAGTACAGTTATACAAGTTTTCATCTCTTCTTCTGTAATCATATCATAAAATATACTTTAAAACATTGACTTGGTGTTTTGAAATATTGTGCTGTGGCTAAGAACTATTTTAATAAATGATATACAGTAACAGAGGTTCTAAATCATAAATTGCTAAAGCAGCCTTTTAGGAGATGTCAATATACCTGGACGCACACTGAAGTACATTCAGTTGTGTGACATTGTTGATGCATTGTATCAAGTTGAGCTATAAATGGTACTTAGCAAATTATTTATAGCAATGCAAAATTACTTTGGCAGTGGATTTAGACGTCCATATGCTAAAAGCAAAACAGTGCTCACCTCCATATGTGAAGGGAAACAGCACATCTCAGTGATTTGACTAAAGGCTGTGACTCAGTCAGGCTAGGCTTCATATCCTGGATCTGCCACAGATAGGCATCTTGAAATTAACTGAAATCCTTTGAATGTCAGCCTCCTCATCTGTAATGTAGAACATTCAATGAAACAACATATGTTACATTTCTGGCAACACACTTTATACATATGATGAGCTCAGTCAAAGGTGGCCATTCTTTTTTATTATTATTATTTTTAAATTTTATTTTTACTTTATTCTACTTTACAATACTGTATTGGTTTTGCCATACATTGACATGAATCAGCCACAGGTATACATGAGCTCCCAATCCTGAAACCCCCTCCCACCTCCCACCCCATTTCATCTCTCTGGATCAACCCCATGCACCAGCCCCAAGCATCCTGTGTCCTGTATTGAACATAGACTGGCACTTCATTTCTTATATGATAGTATACGTGTTTCAGTGCCATTCTCCCAAATCATCCCACCCTCTCCCTCTCCCTCAGAGGCCGAAAGTCCGTTCTATACATCTATGTCTCTTTTGTTGTCTCACATACAGGGTCATCATTAATATCTTTCTAAATTCCATATATATGTGTCAGTATACCGTATTCATGTTTTTCTTGGCCATTCTAAAGGCACATGGCTTTGCATATGAATTTGCACATGTAAGTAAAAGCACATTCTATTTAAGCAACTAATTTGTCATGTGCTGTGTTGGGTTTTTCAGGATGTGGTAAATTTTACTTTGCAGATAATGGATAAAAGGTATATTAGTGGGAGAATTAGAAGACCTGGCCCCACATGTAGCTTTCACATGGACTTGGTCTCTGACCTGGGCACAGGAAAAGTTAGCAGTATCACCCAGAAGTATTGAAAAACTAAAAAGAGATTCACCCAGCCTGGAGGAGGAGAGAGTTATTTATGGATTCCAGAGCAATAGAGAGTAAGGTCTGACTTTTTGGCAGTGTCTAGGAGGCAGCGGATACTACAGAGGAACTGAGCAGAGTTCCCATATTTGAAAAAGATTCTCGCTGCATCTTGAGGACCATTCAGAGCAGCAGGAAATGGCCAGAGCTGATGGATGCTGTTGGCACAAGTGATAGACATGTTGTGGGCAAACAGTGACTAGAGGGAGGCTGTCTTTATCCCCACCCCACTCCTGGAATCTCAACATTGCACAGAATTCACCATCTTTGACATAGTCATTGGGTCTATGGAGTGGAGGATGAGTATGGAGAGGGAAAGTGGGACAGAAATTAAAGAACCTACTTCTTGGTGGAATAAAGCATAAATATCAGATACTACGCTAAACAGTAAACAAAAAAAGCAGTAATATTGTTTAGTTATACTTCTAAAAATATGTTAATTTTTTTGTTTCATTCAATTTACACATCATAATGTGGTTTTCTTGGACACTCTACTTTTAGCATTTATACCTAATATAAGAGTTCCATTTCCAGTGCACAGTTACTCTGAAAACTCCATAAATAAGAAATGTATTTGTATTTTCTAAATCAGTAATCTATTTTAAATACACATTACAAAGATATAACCCTTGTAAGAAATTTGTAGGTAGAATCTTATAAGTTTAATTGTAAAAATTAGTGTTAAAATAATGATATTTACACTTTTATCTTACTCTAACCTGCTGCTGCTAAGTTGCTTCAGTTATGTCCGACTCTGTGCGACCCCATAGACGGCAGTCCACCAGGCTTTGCCATCCCTGGGATTCTCCAGGCAAGAATATTGGAGTGGGTTGCCATTTCCTTCTCCAATGCATGAAAGAGAAAAGTGAAAGTGAAGTCACTCAGTCGTGTCCTACTCTTAACGACACCATGGACTGCAGCCCACCAGGCTTCTCCGTCCATGGATTTTCCAGGCAAAGAGTACTGGAGTAGGGTGCCATTGCCTTCTCCGCTTAAGTAACCTAGGGGAAGTATTACTGAGGCAGGTCCAGAAAGCTCAAAATGGATTAAATAACTAAGTAAATAGAGTATAATTGACTTTGAGTTTACAATCAATTTAAAAGCTGCAAAGTGAAAAATCAAATTCCTGTTGCTGCTTCTCATTCATACCATTCTTTGTACCCTCCGCCTGGAAGTAACCACTTTTATTAATTTTTATGCATTCTTCTAGAATTTCTTTATGGAAATACAAGTATATATTCTCATTTTCACTTTTTACCCTAAAGGAAAAACTATATGTTCTTCACATTGCCTTTTTGCACTGACTATAAAACTTAAGAGTTCTTTCTGTATGAACTTATAATTACTCTCTCTAGCCTATAAAGTAGTAGTGTTCTGCCTTATAGATTTTCATCTCACCTGTACATTACAAGGGATATTTTGATTATTGATAGATATTTTATAGTTACATACAATTCTATAATGAATAATCTTATTCAGAAGTCACTTTGAATGTGGGAAAGATTAAGATAAATTCTCAGAGGAGGGGCTTTTGAAACCAAAGACAAATATGCAAAATATAGTTTTGAAAGATCTTGATCAATTATCCTTTTTAGAGGTTGTACAGTTTGGGGGACCCACCAATAAAGTATGAGAATATCTCTTCTCACAGGCTCTCCAATATTTGTTCACTTCATAACTATCTTAAGCATTTACTATGCCTTTTTATATAGTATTAACATGCTCTGAAAACCTATTGGCTGGGAGTTACAATTTCATTCATTCATGGTAGGAAATATATTGCCCTATTTTGAAAAGGGAAAAACTGTAAGTGGAATGTATTACTCACAGTTCTCAGGAAAAACTAGAAATATCATAGTTTTCCTAATTCCCAGTTTTGGAAAAGTATTAGGGCTGTGTCTACAATGATTATTATAATTTCACTGTTTGGTCAGTTAAGGCAGCAAAAGTTTTTTTTTTTTTTTCCTTACAGTTCCATTTCTATTGAATTTTCAATCAAATGTTATGGTTATGTATTTTGGTTATGTAAGGACATTGCTGTGTTTATTGAGGCCAAAGTTCCTTTGGTTTCTTTTAAGGAAAAAAAACTTCATTTAAAAAGAGAAAGATATCTTTCTAAACATAAAATTTACAAATTGCTTATAATTTTATTTCAGTGTTCAAATAATTCAATAACATTTTCCTCTTTTAACCACTGCAAAATTATAACTTTATTATAGCTCGTGGCAGAATATTCAGTTAAATGAAATTTGGTACATCAGATGTCTGTGGATGTAACTATTGAGTACAGAAGAGATCATGGGTTCAAGTGCAGGTTTTGAGAGAATGTTCTAGGTCTGCTCTAATTGATAGCCACTACACACATGTTGTATTAAGCACTTTAAAATGTGACTAGTCCAAAGTGAGCTGTGTAAAATAGACACCAGATTTCAAATATTTAATCGAATATAAAGAATGCAACACATCTCATTAATAATTACAGTGTTATGTCTGTTACATGTTGAAGTAGTAAGATTTTTATATATTGGATTAAAGAACATATCAAAATTGATTTCATTTCTTTTTAGAATTTTTTTAACATAACTACTAGAAAATTAAAATACTATATGTGGTTTGCAGTCATTGTTCACCTTAAGAAATACAAGGCAATACTCTTCTAGATCTTCGCCACTTTGCCTTAAAAAAGGAAGCATAGTAGCTTCTTTGCATATAAATGAGGATTTGAAAATTTTTTTTTTATTTGAAGTATAGTTTTATAATATTGTATTAGTCTCAGGTATACAGCAAAGTGATTTGGTTATACATATGCTTGTATTCTGTTTTTTTGAGAGTTTGAAAATTCTTAAAGTATACTCTATAAATGGTAACTATTAAGTTGGGGGATCAGGTTTACTATGATATACTTTAAATATATTAAAACCTATTCTATTTAGTGTAGTGTTCTCAAATTTTAAACAGCTCTTACAGTCATGTACCCACCATTACCACCACAATCAATACAAACAATTCCGTCACCACAAAATATTATTACCTTGTGAGTATTGGTAATCAGCCTCTTGCCTGAGGCCCAGCCCTGGGCAAACATATTACATTTATGGATTCACAGTCTGTAGACTTTTGAGTCTTGTTTCTTTTGCTTAGCATAATTCATTTGAGATTCATCCAAGTTGTTGTATTAGCAGTTCTTTCCTTTTCTGAGTACTGTTCAATTGCATATATGTATCACACTTTGTCTATCCATTTGGAGTTGAAGGACATTTGGGTTTTTTCCAGTTTTTGAGGATTATGAATAAACTCAGCGTATATATTTGCTTACAAATTTGTATATTAATATACATGATCATTTCTCTTAGATAAGTACCAAGACACTGGAACTGCTGAGTCATATGGTGTTTGTTTAGTTTTATAAGAAGTTGCCAAAATGTTTCCCCAAGTGGTTCCAGTTTTGTACTTCCCCCCCAGCAATGTATTAATATGAGTATTCCCAGGTGTGCCATACCTTTGCCAGAATATGATACTGTCACTCTTCTGCTTTTTTTTCTTTTTAATTTTAGTCCTTCTAATAGGAAGGTAATAGTATCTCATTATGGTATTTTTATTTTCTTCATGACTCATTTTGTTCAACATCTTTTCATGAGCTTGTCATATGCATATATTATTTGATGAAATATATGTTGAATTTTTTTGCCCATGGCTTTTTAATGGATTTTTTGAGGCTTGAGTGTTCTTTATTATTATTGAGAATTTGAGAGTTCTTATTATTGAGACTTGAGGGTTCTTTATGAATTTAAGATGCAAGTCTCCTATTAGATAGATGCTTTTCAAACATTTTTTGCCAGTGTGTAGATTTTTAATTCTTTTAGCAGTGTATTTTGAAAAAAAGTTTTAAGTTATGATAATGTCCAACTTGTCAGTACTTTTATGAGTCGTATTTTTGTGTTATATCTAACAATTTCTATATAACTCAAGATTACAACTATTTTCTCATGTTTTCTTCTAGAAATTCTATAGTTTTACATTTATGTGTGTGATCTGCTTTGAGCACCTTTTTATATATGATAGACGGCGTGGGTTGAAATTATTATTTTTTTACCTAAAGATGCCCAGTTGCTCTAGCATCATTTGTTGAAAAACAATATCCTTAATGAAACTGCCTTTGCATCTTTATGAAAAGTCAATTGACTATATACATGCCACTTTATTTTTGGTATTTATTGTACTCTATAATCTATATTATTTGAAGTATAGTTTTATAATATTGTATTAGTCTCAGGTATACAGCAAAGTGATTTGGTTATACATATGCTTGTATTCTGTTTTTTTGAGAGTTTGAAAATTCTTAAAGTATACTCTATAAATGGTAACTATTAAGTTGGGGGATCAGGTTTACTATGATATACTTTAAATATATTAAAACCTATTCTATTTAGTGTAGTGTTCTCAAATTTTAAACAGCTCTTACAGTCATGTACCCACCATTACCACCACAATCAATACAAACAATTCCGTCACCACAAAATATTATTACCTTGTGAGTATTTGTAATCAGCCTCTTGCCTGAGGCCCAGCCCTGGGCAAACATATTACATTTATGGGTTCACAGTCTGTAGACTTTTGAGTCTTGTTTCTTTTGCTTAGCATAATTCATTTGAGATTCATCCAAGTTGTTGTATTAGCAGTTCTTTCCTTTTCTGAGTACTGTTCAATTGCATATATGTATCACACTTTGTCTATCCATTTGGAGTTGAAGGACATTTGGGTTTTTTCCAGTTTTTGAGGATTATGAATAAACTCAGCGTATATATTTGCTTACAAATTTGTATATTAATATACATGATCATTTCTCTTAGATAAGTACCAAGACACTGGAACTGCTGAGTCATATGGTGTTTGTTTAGTTTTATAAGAAGTTGCCAAAATGTTTCCCCAAGTGGTTCCAGTTTTGTACTTCCCCCCCAGCAATGTATTAATATGAGTATTCCCAGGTGTGCCATACCTTTGCCAGAATATGATACTGTCACTCTTCTGCTTTTTTTTCTTTTTAATTTTAGTCCTTCTAATAGGAAGGTAATAGTATCTCATTATGGTATTTTTATTTTCTTCATGACTCATTTTGTTCAACATCTTTTCATGAGCTTGTCATATGCATATATTATTTGATGAAATATATGTTGAATTTTTTTGCCCATGGCTTTTTAATGGATTTTTTGAGGCTTGAGTGTTCTTTATTATTATTGAGAATTTGAGAGTTCTTATTATTGAGACTTGAGGGTTCTTTATGAATTTAAGATGCAAGTCTCCTATTAGATAGATGCTTTTCAAACATTTTTTGCCAGTGTGTAGATTTTTAATTCTTTTAGCAGTGTATTTTGAAAAAAAGTTTTAAGTTATGATAATGTCCAACTTGTCAGTACTTTTATGAGTCGTATTTTTGTGTTATATCTAACAATTTCTATATAACTCAAGATTACAACTATTTTCTCATGTTTTCTTCTAGAAATTCTATAGTTTTACATTTATGTGTGTGATCTGCTTTGAGCACCTTTTTATATATGATAGACGGCGTGGGTTGAAATTATTATTTTTTTACCTAAAGATGCCCAGTTGCTCTAGCATCATTTGTTGAAAAACAATATCCTTAATGAAACTGCCTTTGCATCTTTATGAAAAGTCAATTGACTATATACATGCCACTTTATTTTTGGTATTTATTGTACTCTATAATCTATATGCCTGCCTTTTACCAATATCACAAGTCTTGAAATCAAGTAATGTGAGTCTTCTAATTTTGTTCTTCTCTTTGAAAATCATTTCGGCTTTCTAGTTCCTTTGTGTCTTCATATGAATTTAGAATCAGCTTGTTAATTTCAAAAGAAAATGTCTTCTGGGATTTGATTAGAAATACATTGAATACAGATATGTTTAGAACAATTTTTTCAACTTTGAGTTTCCCACTAATAAACATGATACAAGTTCTCCATTTATTAGGTCTTTGATTCTTTTTTAAACATCTGTAGTTTTCAGCTTACAGAAACTGCATATATTTTTTAGATTTATACATATTACATTTTATGCTATTTTAAAATTTCAAGTTCCAGTTGTTCATTGCTAGCATATAGAGCGGAGAAGGCAATGGCACCCCACTCCAGTGCTCTTGCCTGGAAAATCCCATGGACCAAGGAGCCTGGTGGGCTGCAGTCCATGGGGTCTCGAAGAGTCGGACACGACTGAGCGACTTCACTTTTACTTTTCACTTTCATGCACTGGAGAAGGAAATGGCAACCCACTCCAGTGTTCTTACCTGGAGAATCCCAGGGACAGGGGAACCCGGGTGGGCTGCCATCTATGGGGTCTCACAGAGTCGGACATGACTGATGTGACTTGGCAGCAACGGCAGCAGCATATAGAAATGCAGTAGAAAAACAGAAATACTATAAAAATGCAGAAATACAAGATATAAGAAAGTTGACCTGTTCTTTAACTCTTGCTAAAATGACTTAATAGTTCTACTAACTTATAATAAATTCTTTGGGATTTTCTCCACAGGAAATCATGCTATCTGCAAATAGATAGTTTTATTCCATTCATTCCAATCTGCTTTTGTTTCATTTTTTAATTTTCCCTTTATCGCACTGAACAGACCCTCAGGTGGGATGTTGACTGTGAGTAGTGAGAAAGGACATCCTTGACTTTTTCTCAGTCTCGGGGAAGCATGCAGTTTCCACTGTGAACTGTAATGTTAGCTGGAGACATTTTGGCGATTCTCTCCATCACACTGAGGAAACTCTCTATTAATCCTTGTTTGCTAAAAGGATTTTTATTATGGATTTTAAAATTTATTTATTAAGATTTTAAAATTACGTTAAATTTTGTTGCATACATTCTTCTACATCTTTTGTGATGATTATGTGACCTTCTGCTTTAATCTGTTGGTATGGTGAATTACATCTATTGATTTCAGAATGTTGAACCAGCCTTACCTTTCCTCATGATGTATTATTGCTTTCATATTCTTGGGTTCAATTTACTAGTATTTTGCTAAGCTATGACAAACATAGACAGTGTATTAAAAAGCAGAGACCTCACTTTGCTGACAAAGTTCCGTCTATTCAAAGATATGGTTTTTCTAGTAGTCGTGTGTGGATATGAGAGTTGGCCAAAAAATACGGCTGAGTGCCAAAGAATTGATGGTTTTGAACTGTGGTGTTGGAGAAGACCCTTGAGAGTCCCTTGGAGAGCAAGGAGTTCAAACCAGTCTATCCTGAAGGAAATCAATCCTGAATATTCTTTGTAAGGACTGATGCTGAAGCTCCAATACTTTGGCTACCTGAAGGGAAGAGCTGACTCATTGGAAAAGGCCCTGATGCTGGGAAAGATTAAAGGCAGAAGGAGAAGGGGACGACAGAGGATGAGATGGTTGGATCGCATCACTGACTCAATGGACATGAGTTTGAGCAAACTCTCGGAGATGGTGCAGGACAGGGAAGCCTGGGGTAGCAAAGAGTTGGACACGAAGGAGCGACTGAACAACATTTTGTTAACAGATTTTGCTTCTGTTTCATAAGGGATGTTTTCTAGAGTTTTCTTTCTTATACTATCTTTGTTTGATTTGGGTACCAGGGAAATATTGGTCTTATTAAATAATTCATGTAGTACTTTCTCCTCTTGTATTTTCTGAGAAAGTTTGTGTTGAATTGATGTTAACTCTTTCTTAGTTTTATTTTAAATACTGCATCCTTGGAGAAGACTTTTCTAACACTTGAATCTAAATTAGGTCCCCTCAGTTATTAACTCTGCTGGCATCCTTTTCATTTATAGATTTTACCATAAGTATAATTTACATTTTTTGGAGGTTTATTTCTTTAATTCCAGCATTCTCTTCCAAGAGGTCAAGTCCATGTCTGTGCTGTTACATGCCTATTGCTTAGCACAATGTCTAACACCTTATTGATGTTTAATAAATATTGGCTGAATAAATACATGAATCCCTAGGGTTTAATGACTGTCATTATTCATTATTCATCATGCAATTGTGAGCATTTTACCTATAATTGCTGCTGTTGCTGCTAAGTCACTTCAGCCGTGTCCAACTCTGAGCGACCCCAAAGATGGCAGCCCACCAGGCTCCCTTGTCCCTGGGATTCTCCAGGCAAGAACACTGGAGTGGGTTGCCATTTCCTTCTCCAATGCAGGAAAGTGAAAAGTGAAAGTGAAGTTGCTCAGTCCTGTCCGACCCTCAGCGACCCCATGGACTGCAGCCTATCAGTTTCTTCCATCCATGGGATTTTCCAGGCAAGAGTACTGGAGTGGGGTGCCATTGCCTTCTCCATACCTATAATTACTTACTAGATATTTGTGCGAACTTCCTACCATGAACAGGAAAACATTTCAGACACATTTAATAGGTATTAAAAAAAACATTATTTTGTAACAGAATTAAATAATTGCAAACATAATAACTTTTCTGTGGAGTTAGCATTTCCATACATAATCTTATAATGTGAATTGAACAACTTAAAATTTTGAGGAAAACTAATTGAATGGCACCTCACTCCAGTACTCTTACCTGGAAAATCCATGAACGGAGGAGCCTGGTGGGCTGCAGTCCATGGGGGTTGCTAAGAGTCAGACACGATTGAGTGACTTCACTTTCACTTGTTACTTTTCATGCACTGGAGAAGGAAATGGCAACCCACTCCATCGTTCTTGCCTGGAAAATCCCAGGGACGGGGAAGCCTGGTGGGCTGCCATCTGTGGTGTTGCACAGAGTCAGACATGACTGAAGCGACTTGGCAGCAGCAGCAGAACTTAAGTTTAGCCTTAGCATGAAACAAAGACTTTAGTAAAAATAAAATGATGTTTTACTTAGCTTTTACAGACTAAACATAATAGATTTAAATAAAGAATTCAATGTTATATATTTTCCTTTTTTAAAAAGTAAATTCAGCTAAATATACTTTGGTAAAGCAAATAGCAAGTACGAGCAGTTAGCAACATACAGACCGTATGGTCCAGATACTAGGGTATAGAAGCAGCCTTCTGTGTTGAGGTTTACAAAGGAAAAAGTTCAAGAAAGGATTTGCAATTTTCATGGCTTCCATTTTAAATAAATTTTCAGCTTGTTTTCATTGAGCAACTGCCATAATTCCCGTTTCTTTCAGTAGCAACAGAAGTTTTGGGGAGTGAAGGAGAAGTGATGCCTATGAGTAGGCAATTAAGCATGTAGAAGAAATCATAACCATGTTCGAAATAAAATTAAAACACAATTAAAATTCAAGCAAATGTGAGTTTCTTTTGCAGTCAACTTTCATTGATTAATTTATTCTTTTGACAAATTATTTTGAGGGCTTGGTTTGTGCAAATGGGCTTCCCAGGTGGCGCTAGCAGTAAGGAATCCACCTGCCAATGCAGGAGATGTAAGAGACATGGGTTGGATCCCTGGGTCAGGTAAATCCCCTGGAGGAGGGTACAACAACCTCCTCCAGTATTCTTGCCTGGAGAACCCATGGACAGAGGAGCCTGGTGGGCTGTACAGTCAGTGGGGTTGCAAACAGTCAAACATGACTGAAGCAACTGAGGTCACGTGTGCTAAGTGTTGGTGAGGGGCAGGAGTAAAATGAGCCACAGTGTAGATACAGGACTTGTCTTCATGAAGCTAACAGTTTAGTGGGAGAAAGCAGTATGTAGAAACCAGCAGCAGGGGACATGAAGTCCTTTGATAATGGACATAGTATAAACAAAAAGAATATTGACCTAGTCAAGGATGTAGTTATTTGATTTCCTGTTTAAAATGCTATTTGAAAAATGCGAGGGAACTGAATATATGAAAAGGGGTGAGGAGTGGAATGAATGTTATAGGCAGAGAAATTAATAATATTGAAAGCCAATATCCAGTGGGTACTTCCCAAGTGTTCCACGTGAACAATTTCTTGTCATCTTTATAATGACCCTATGAATTGAGTGGTGTCATTCCTAATTTAGGGCTGAGAATGAGGAATGAGGAACACAGAAATTTAGAAACTTGCCTTAGGTTACACAGGCAGGAAATTGTAGAGCTAGGATTTGAACAGTGTTACTGTGTGTGACTTTGTAGGAAAGATACGGAATAGTGGAGTGTGTAATGATGGAGGGAGGTTGCAGGTGGGGGGAAGTGGGAGAATAAGTGGTGTCAGGAATGAGATTGGGAAGGATGGAGACACAGATTGAGTTCTGAGGAAGCCAAGTAAAGGAGCAAGTTGAATATCACCTAAATGTGAGTCATATTCTCTCACAATTTAAATTCCTACCTTGACTCCTTCATCTTACTTGGTATAGTAAAGATATGGTCTTAACTCAGTTGACATGACTTAAACATGACAAAAACTATATTCTAGTAGAAAATTATTTTGCTTGAAGAGAATTTTTCTAACCCTGAGCCAAGTAATCAGGGAAAGCTTCCTTTTGTGAATTTACAGCTTCCTGATGAACTATCCATTGTGTATAGTTGTGTTGTGTTTTGTTTTTTACTGAAACACATTCATTTCATTTTTGTCCTTTGGTCAGAATAATATATTAATAATTATTACTTTATATGCTACCATGACACAGTGAAATATCCTACTTTATAGTAAGGCTATATCACAAATGATTTGTTATGAAATACAATGTATTACATTTAATGAACATTTTGATTAAAAAATTAACTCAAATTCAAAATTTTTCTGGCATCTAGCCATTGCATTGCAATTCCTTTTTATGAGTGGGAGCAGAAAGGGTTATTTTTAGCATGCATTCATTGTGTAAGGAGGGGTTTTGTGCATGTAAATGACATCTGTTGAGTATATCAATGTGGATAATCAACTGGCGTGAAGTGTGTTCTTGGGAGGTTTTCCTGTAACTCAGGAGATTATGTTCTTCACCCTAGCAAAGGAGCCAGCAAAGGCAGCAGAGTTCTTCAACATCAGTATATGACCGCTGTGGGCAAAACGGAGCGAGCACATGTCTCTTCAATGGTGGGTCAGCTGTGAACTCTTTAAAAACGTTAGAAAGGCATTGCAGACAAAGACTTAGAACTCCTTATTAGGAGAGTATTGCTCAGAATTGATTTCTACATCCACATATTTTCAGAACATGGGACTCATAGCTCAACATTTTTTCTGAGTGGAATCGGGAATGTCTATTGACCAGCAGAATTGTCTAAGCTCCAGTCCTTTTCCAGAGGCAGCTCAGAGATTTTATGGCTCTTCAGGATTATTAGATTTATGTGATTCTACTTCCTTTCATTAGTAACATTTTAAATTATGCATTGCTTATAAAATGTGTCTCAGAAGATGACTTTGTATATCTACCTTTTAAAAAATAAATGTATTTCAGATGGAGGTTTTTCATGGAATGAAAACTTCTTAAGACTGCTTCAAAGAATTATTGCAGTAGGTCCCTCTGGAAGGAAAAGGAATTCTTGTCTTTGTGTTGGCTTGAGTCCTTGCTTTGGTGTCCTGACCTCTGTACTAGGAATGCAATAAATTCTAATTTTTGGTTTGCTGATTCAGAGTTGAGAAAAAAAAATCTCTTACAGTCCCATTTTATTGTCAACCCTCTTAAATCTGGAAAAAAGGAGAAATTATACTTTATGGAATTCTACAAAGTGGCTTCACTTTGGACAAGGAGAAAAAGAAGGGAGCCTCCTTTTATGCATTAGACTTTCATTGAGTTCCAGGGCTGGTGAAGGGTCCACAAAGGTCAAGGCAGCATGATGCCAATTGAGCTGACACAGTGCATTCCCTCATACATGACTGCTGCCACTTAAAAAACATTACAAGCAAAAAGAAAAAAAAAAAAAAAAGAAAAGAAAAAAGAAAAAAAAAATCAATGATTGACAGTCTGACAGGACAAATTGACTCAGCAACCAGGTCACCCTTTTCCTAATTTCTGGAGGAAATCCGGTGCTTGATAATTAGAGATTTTCTAGAATTAAACTGGTAAAGTAGGTAGCCCCCTTGGACTTTGGCTCTTCTAGCTGGGGAGCTTTGGTCTGGCGTGGCGTGACTGTCTCCTCACACATTCCTTGAAGTCGGGAGAAGCGGACGAGATGGCTAATACTCTTACTGTGCACTTGTTCATTTGGGGATAAAGAGACCCTGCCCAGTCGTCTCTTTGCATAAGGCAACATTCTTAAACAAATGCTTTGTACCTGGACAAGGAGCTGTGCTGTGTTCAGTCGTGTCTGACTCTTGAGACACAGTGGACTGTAACACACCAGGCTTCTCTGTCCACAGGATTTTCCAGGCAAGAATACGGGAGTGGGTTGCCATTTCCTTCTCCATTGGACAACAAGAGCCCTTGGTAAAACTACGAAGCAGGGAATTTTACTTTCAGTGACCAGCCTCCCTTCCTCACCCTCCAACCTGACCATTTTCACTCACTTCCACCAGCTCCTACAGCACAGTTGGACTTTCCCAGATGCTAGCTGGAACCCCTGGCTGCTTCATTGTAGGTCAGTTTGGCCCTCCTCTGCCATGCCTCATACTCCAAGCTTTCCCCCTGTCCCTTAACCCCCTTCCAAAACTACTTGGCTCAGTCCAATCACTAAGTGCTCTTATTTTTAGGCAATAATGGATGGCCACCACCCATGGGATATTCTGTAATTCCTTTTAATGCATTAGATTGCTTATATTTTTCTCTCTTGGATAATATAATTCTCAGTCTAGTTAGATAGGTAAACAATTAAAACAGTTCAACAGATGAGTGGGAAGGGCCTTTACAGGCCATTTATTCCACATTCTTTCAAGAACTGCCTATTCCACAAATACCTAGAATTCATTTTATGGGTATGTTGATGTTCCTTGTTCTTGAAGAGAGTTCTGAGCAACTAAGGCAGTTTGGGAGTTTTCAAAATAAAGAGCAAAGGAAAAAAAATGTATTACCTTTACATTATTTCCAGATAAGACTTCAGGACTAAAAGAATCCCAGAAACTACACAAATTTTGTCTGTTCACTTCAATAGTCTTTAAGACATAATCTGGGATCTTACCAGGTGGCTCCAATGCAGAAGATACAAGAGATGTGGGTTTGATCCTTGGGTTGAGAAGATCCCCTGGAGGAGGGCATGGCAACCCACTCCAGTAATCTTGCCTGGAGAATCCCAGGGACAGAGAAGACTGGTGGGCTACAGTCCGTAGGGTTGCAAAGAGTCGGACACAGCTGAAGCGACTAAGCATGCACACATACAAGACATAATCTAGTCTAACTGTCTGACTTAAAAAGCAGAGAAACAGAGATAAAGAGAAGGGAAGTATGCATAACGTCACAGGGATTGACTATTGACAGAATGGGAACCAGAACCCAACTTTTAATATAATTTATATGACATATTTTATTTCAATAAAGGAATAATAGCTTTAAATATTTATTATAAACATTGGGGCTTTAGATGTCCTATTATAAAGATAATTTTTTAAACATCATTCTCTTGCATTCTCCCTCCTAGGCTCCATTCCTAATTTTCTTTTAAATATAACACAAATTCACCTTCCTGGAATAAAATGCATGAGATTATCTTACTCCAAATTTATTGTACTACACATTAAGTTCATGTCAGTTTAGTCAGTCAGTCGTGTCTGACTCTTTGCGACCCCATGGACTACAGCACACCCGGCCTCCCTGTTTATGACCAACGTCCAGAGTTTACTCAAACTCATGTCCATTGAGTCAGTAATGCCATCCAACCATCTCATCCTTTGTCTTCCCCTCTTCCTCCCACCTTCAATCTTTCCCAGCATCAGGGACTTTTCCAGTGAGTCACTTCTTCACATCAGGTGACCAAAGTATTGGATTTTTAGCTTCAACATCAGTCCTTCCAATGAATATTCAGGACTGATTTCCTTTAGGATGGACTGGTTGGAAATCCTTGAAGTCCAAGGGATTCTCAAGAGTCTTCTCCAATATCACAGTTCAAAAGCATCAATTCTTCAACTCTCAGCTTTCTTTATAGTCCAACTCTCAAATCCATACATGACTACTGGAAAAACCATAGCCTTGACTAGATGGACCTTTGTTGTTAAAATAATGTCTCTGCTTTTTAATATGCTATCTAGGTTGGTCATAAATTTCCTTCCAGTGAGTAAGCATCTTTTAATTTCATGGCTGCGGTCACCATCTGCAGTGATTTTGGAGCCCCCCAAAATAAAGTCTGCCACTGTTTCCCATTTATTTGCCACGAAGTGATGGAGACTGGATGCCATAATCTTAGTTTTCTGAATGTTGAGCTTTAAACCAACTTTTTCGCTTTCCTCTTTCACTTTCATGAAGAGGCTCTTAAGTTCTTTGCTTTCTGCCATAAGGTTGGTGTCATTTGAATATCTGAGGTTATTGATATTTCTCCTGGCAATCTTGATTCCAGCTTGTGTCTTTTCACAGCTATTTGTAAGGCCTCCCCAGACAGCCATTTTGCTTTTTTGCATTTCTTTTCCATGGGGATGGTCTTGATATCTGTCTCTTGTACAATGTCACGAACCTCTGTCCATAGTTCATCAGACACTCTGTCTATCAGATCTAGTCCCTTAAATCTATTTCTCACTTCCACTGTATAATCATAAGGGATTTGATTTAGGTCATATCTGAATGGTCTAGTGGTTTTCCCTACTTTCTTCAATTTCAGTCTGAATTTGGCAATAAGAAACTCATGACCTGAGCCACAGTCAGTTCTGGGTCTTATTTTTGCTGACTGTATAGAGCTTCTCCATCTTTGGCTGCAAAGAATATAATCAATCTGATTTCAGTGTTGGCTATATGGTGATGTCCATGTGTAGAGTCTTCTCTTGTGTTGTTGGAAGAGGGTGTTTGCTATGACCAGTGCGTTCTCTTGGCAAAACTCTATTAGCCTTTGCCCTGCTTCATTCTGTACTCCAAGGCCAAATTTGCCTGTTACTCTAGGTGTTCCTTGACTTTCTACTTCTGCTATCCAGTCCCCTATAATTAAAACGACATCTTTTTTTTCTGGTGTTAGTTCTAGAAGGTCTTGTAGTTCTTCATAGAACCATTCAACTTCAGCTTCTTACATTTCATCAGCTTTTAGGAAAATGTTTTCAGTATGCTTAACTATATAGTCCATTCATTTATTTAAAAAGAAAGCTACTGTGTCTAGTTTGTTTGTCTGATTTTCTCCAAAAATAATTATTCTCTTTTCACTTCAGAGCACCCAAAGGATGCTCTGCGGTGCTTTTGATGTCTCTCCTTTTCCCATCCTGTTCCCTCAGCCTTCCTTCTGGGCCACTGAAGTTTGAAAGCAGAAGCTGTAGTGGAGATTAAGCCAAAGATGATCAGGGCTGATTGCAATTGAAAGCACCTTCAACCGGTCTTTTGGAGGATGTGGCCTAAGGGAGACTTGTATCTTTTTAGTTATAGCACATTCAAAGCTAAAAATCTGTAAGTAAATAGGCTGGAGGTATGGAGAGCTGGTTGTAAGGGGAAAAAATGTACAAGGTTTCTAAAGATTTGGAGGAAGCAGTATCTAATTTAGATCAACCTTCTGTCTCTGCTTTTTATATCCTTGCTATGAATTCAGGAAAATGAGCTCCCAGTTTAATTGTACTGTGGGTGTGCATTGTGTAGCTGTGTGTTTAGAGATCTCATAAATTTTTGCACTTTAAATGATCCCTATAATGCCCTGAAAGAATCAAGACTTCCTGGAAAATCTCAAACTTGCTCCTGGGGAGTTTATTTCTCCCAGTGGAATCTGATTCACCATGATATTTATAGTGGATGTTTTGATTCTGTGCTGGTGCCTTGGGCTCACAGTGCATTTTTTCTAGACAGTGTTGTCATGAAATGTGACTTGCAAAACTATTTAAAGGCTAAAGCAGCCTTTTAGAAAACATACTTTTAGGCACAAATCAAGAATGAGGCTAAACTATTTCTAAATACCTCTCTCTACCCCTCCTGGCTTCTGCTGGACTCTGACGTGGATTTTGCTGCTTAAGAACTAATTGGAAAAAACATCAGAACTAATGGAATAAAGAATCTTATTCCCATATCACTAGTTCAGTTCAGTTGCCGACTCTTTGCGACCCCATGAATCGCAGCACTCCAGGCCTCCCTGTCCATCACCAACACCCGGAGTTCACCCAAACTCCTGTGCATCGAGTCAGTGATGCAATAAAGCCATCTTATCCTCTGTCATCCCCTTCTCCTCCTGCTCCCAATCCCTCCCAGCATCAGAGTCTTTTCCAATGAGTCAATTCCTGACATGAGATGGCCAAAGTATTGGAGTTTCAGCTTTAGCATCAGTCCTTCCAAAGAACACCCAGGACTGATCTTTAGAATGGACTGGTTGGACCTCCTTGCAGTCCAAGAGACTCTCAAGAGTCTTCTCCAACACCACAATTCAAAAGCATCAGTTCTTTGGTACTTAGCTTTTTTCACAGTCCAACTCTCACATCCATACATGACTGCTGGAAAAACCATACCTTGACTAAATGGACCTTTGTTGGCAAAGTAATATCTCTGCTTTTGAATATGCTATCTAGGTTGGTCATAACTTTCCTTCCAAGGAGTAAGTGTCTTTTAATTTCATGGCTGCAATTACCATCTGCAGTGATTTTGGAGCACAAAAAATTGGGGGAGGGTATAAATGTTAGCCTCTGTCTTGATACCAGAAGTGAAAGTCAGTCTGACTTAAATCTATTATTGAAAAGATTGTAGGTTTTGTGTGCTCATCATTGTGGAACATATTTACCCCCACTTCTGAGATAAACGGGGTATGAGAATAGTTGTGTAGCAAAGAAGGTTCTCTCTTCCTCCCTTTCTCTTCTCTTTCCTTTGGTGGAGGTATAATAATGCTTTTTCTAACAGTGCTCATGAAATTAAAAGACGCTTACTCCTTGGAAGAAAAGTTATGACCAACCTAGATAGCATATTCAAAAGCAGAGACATTACTTTGCTAACTAAGGTCTGTCTAGTCAAGGCTATGGTCTTTCTTGTGGTCATGTATGGATGTGAGAGTTGGACTGTGAAGAAGGCTGAGTGCCGAAGAATTGATACTTTTGAACTGTGGTGTTGGAGAAGAGTCTTGAGAGTCCCTTGAACTGCAAGGAGATCCAACCAGTCCATTCTGAAGGAGATCTACAAAAAATTGGGGGAGGGTATAAATGTTAGCCTCTGTCTTGATACCAGAAGTGAAAGTCAGTCTGACTTAAATCTATTATTGAAAAGATTGTAGGTTTTGTGTGCTCATCATTGTGGAACATATTTACCCCCACTTCTGAGATAAACGGGGTATGAGAATAGTTGTGTAGCAAAGAAGGTTCTCTCTTCCTCCCTTTCTCTTCTCTTTCCTTTGGTGGAGGTATAATAATGCTTTTTCTAACAGTGCTCATGAAATTAAAAGACGCTTACTCCTTGGAAGAAAAGTTATGACCAACCTAGATAGCATATTCAAAAGCAGAGACATTACTTTGCTAACTAAGGTCTGTCTAGTCAAGGCTATGGTCTTTCTTGTGGTCATGTATGGATGTGAGAGTTGGACTGTGAAGAAGGCTGAGTGCCGAAGAATTGATACTTTTGAACTGTGGTGTTGGAGAAGAGTCTTGAGAGTCCCTTGAACTGCAAGGAGATCCAACCAGTCCATTCTGAAGGAGATCAGCCCTGGGATTTCTTTGGAAGGAATGATGCTAAAGCTGAAACTGCAGAACTTTGGCCACCTCATGCGAAGAGTTGACTCATTGTAAAAGACTTTGATGCTAGGAGGGATTGGGAACAGGAGGAGAAGGGTACAACAGAGGATGAAATGGCTGGATGGCATCACTGACTCAATGGACATGAATCTGAGTGAACTCCGAGAGATGGTAATGAACAGGGAGACCTGGCGTGCTGTGATTCATGGGGCAAAGAGTCAGACACAACTGAGCTACTGAACTGAACTGAACTGAACAATGCTTAAAAGTTATGTTCTGAAAGGTGCTTGCTATTAGCAAGGTGAATTTGCTTCCTTTCCATATGTTTGCTTTTTGTAGATGCTTGGTTGTGAAGAATGATGATGTAAACTTCTGCAATGGCCCGGAAAGATCACCAGGTTTTCAGGACAAATTCAGGAATAGTGGCCAGTCTGAATTTGAAAAGCCTGCAGGATGGAGTTGGGGCCTTGGGGAGAGACCAGAGGGGTTGAAAATGCTGATGTGGGAGATGGAGGGAGGAGAGAAGAGGAAAAGAGACCAGAGAGGAAAGGACTATAAGACTCATCCCAGACAGACTCTTAACCAGTGCTTTTCAGCAAGGGTAAGTTGCCCCACTTTTTCTGGCAAGCATTTGGCCCTTTCTAGAGTCATATTAGGCTACTTGCAACTTGGGGTGTCTAGTGAGTAAGGCCAGGTGCTGCTAACTACTCTGTGATTATGGGACAGGCCCCCGGCAGAAACTCAGCCAGCTCCAGATGTCAACAGTGCTGAAAAACTTGCTCGAAACCATCAGAGGAGGGACTCAGCGGAAAAGAGTAATGTTCTGAGCACCCTGTGCACACTCACACAAACCAGCCGATGGCATGTTGTCTTCTTCCTGGTAACTATACTTTTCACTCTCCTAGACATTGCAGGTCAACTGGTAAAGAATCTGCCTGCAATGCAGGAGACCGGAGTCCAGTCCACAGGTCAGGAAGATCCCCTGGAGGAGGGCATAGCAATCCACTCCAGTATTCTTGCCCGGAGAATTCCATGGACAGAGGAATCTGGCTTGCTACAGTCCATGGGGTTTCAAAGAGTTGGACACAACTGAGTGACTAACACTTTCACTTTTCAGACATTGTGCGCATAGCTAAGGTTTCAGCATTTGGTTTTTCTCCCCATATTCTTTACCTGAGACTCTATCTATAATCTCTCTCACACACACACACACACACACACACACACACACACACATTCATATATATTCCCTTTTCCTTGTCATATTAAATCTTTTCAATCTTCCTATGTCTTCAGCACTTCCATCCCTGATCCTTTTGCCTATCTTATCAGCAAAGAAATACTTGTTAGGAGGTAGTCTGTTATTCACTTATTTATCCATTTCTGCAATGAATTTATTGAGGGTTTGCTGTGTGCAAAATATTGTTATTCTTTGGATCCATCAGTGTATCAGTGAACAAAACAATGACTGCTTGTGGAGATTACATTCTAGTGAGGAAGATAGACAATAAACAATCAATATGTAATAGATAAAAGATAATATTTTTAAAAGTGTTAGGCACTTTGTTAAAAAAAAAAAAGAGGAAGAAGGTAAGGGAGGGAAGGAGGAAATGGTCATGTATGTTCTTATTGTCCTTCCAAATGCTAATCTTTGGTAAAAGGGGCTCCAAACACAGTGATGAATCCAATAATCCTGAGTCTACCCAGGCAATTCTCTTCAAAGAAAGGCTGAATCCCAAAAGCATGTTTGTAAAAGTTTTGCCGGTTCAATTTATGAAATGGTTCACTGGTCTTAAGCTTAAAATGTAGGTCATCTGGAAGCCCAGGCATTGGATTATGATTCAATAATTTCTTGAGGCCCCGATGATGTTACTGATAGTGAATGAAGGCAGTTTTCCAGGAAAAGATGGCTTTTTGGCCAGCACAGTATCTGCTATTACTCTTACTATGAAGTCATAAATAGCGCACTTTGTAACTTTAAGCCGTGTATTCTTTGTCTTGTCAATTAGCTCATAGAGATTTTCAGATAACTTAGGCTATAGGTATTTGCACTGCGTACAAAGATGTGGCAGTCAGAGTCCTGAAGCTTAAAGAGTTCACATCAAAAGAGATGGACTTGGGTCATACCTCTCCCTCGTGTGTAGTTACGTGTGATCAGAACAAACATTGAGCTTCCCTGGTGGCTCAGATGGTAAAGCGTCTGCCTGCAATGCAGGAGACCTGGATTCAATCCCTGGGTTAGGAAAATCTCCTGGAGAAGGAAATGGCAATCCATTCCAGTATTCCTGCCTGGAGAATCCAAGGGACGGAGGAGCCTGGTAGGCTACAGTCCATGGGGTTGCAAAGAGTAGGACACGACTGAGTGACTTCACTTCAAGACAAAAGTCAAATGTCATAAAAGTACAGAGGACCAAGAAAAAAAATCACAGCCAAAGATGCTGAGGGGACTCCCTGGAAAAGATAACCTTTGAATAAGTTTTACTTATTGAATATGGTTGAAACAGGCAGAAAGGGGAGATGGGATGGGGAGCATTCCCAGCCTAGAAAGAGTAAGAGCTCAGCAGTAGGGATGGAAGGCTGACAAAAAGTGTTTCAGAAGCTGCAGGTTAAATGTGCATTCTGTGAGCACAAGCAGCTTTTGGCAAAAGGATTGCTTAAAGCTCTTAAGAGCCAGATGTGCTCAGATCATACATCTGAACAACTAAGTTCTCTCACCTCTTCTCAGTTCTGAAGTTAGGGCAGCCCGTTGGAAAGGTTACAGCACTGCTTTGGAAGACTAGGTTTTCTTTATAATATTTTTTAAATTTGTGCTTAAGTTTTCCACTTGAAAACCTTTGTCCAGTTGAAAGACTTCACCAGCGTGAAACCTCCATTTGAGGCACTCAGGCTTCTGAAGCCAGTAAAGATACATTTCAGTGAACCTTCCCCACTGAAAAACTTTCTGCTCAGATTTTCTCCTCCCATTCCTTCTGATATCATGCATTACCAATATCATCACTTTTGTGTCCTACAGCTGTGCCAGTCTTTTCAGTGTTGAGCTTTATAATAACTGTTAAAGAGAAAATTATATATTAACTCAAAAAACTGAAAACTATGGTGCAATAAAACAATTACATTTAAAAACCTAATGTTGGCAATGTAGCTTCAAGACAATGTACACAGAGCAAAACATATTCCCCAGATCCAAGTGAAATTCATTATGCTGTCTGCCCCACAGCTGTAAAAAGCCTTTTGGGAACTCATGCATATACAATAGGCAGCATCTTCAGGAGTTGATTTATTTAATCAGAGTGACTACTTATTGAGCATTAATTAAAGAATTCAGGTACTTTACTCACCCACTCCCTTCCCCCCAACACACACTTTTTTTTTTTTTTTTAGCATTGCTACCTTATTTAATTCTGGCAGCAACTATGTGAGGAAGGGATTGTAATTCTGACCATGTTACAGATGGCAAAACTGAGGCTCAGAGAGGTTAAGTAACGTGCCTATGGCCCTAATGATGGAATGGATACAGGCTCTTTGGAGACTCATTTCTTGGAAAAGACACTTTGCAAGAATATGACCTTCTTGCTCATCCTGTGGGAAGCTGAAACAATGCTAGCAAAGACTCATATTCTTATATCCCAACTTACGAGTGGGATGCTCTGACTTGCTTCTTTCTTTTAAATGAAAAGATTTGCTTTTCATGTTAGTTGCTATTTTTCAGAGTACCCAGGATTACATTTAGGTTGTCCTTGAAGGGTGGTGAGTGAGAGAAGAATTTTAAGTGTTTTGATTTAAGGAGGAGAAAAAAGTAGGTTTTCTAATATCTAGATCTTACTAGTGCTCACTCCATACTTCTAAAAATAGCACTTGCCATATTGTATTGTAATTTTTCTATTTATATCTGGTCTCCTTCCCCTCACCTTTAGGTAGTGAGTTTCTTAAGGATAGATGCTGTGAAAGTACTGCACTCAATATGCCAGCAAATTTGGAAAACCCAGCAGTGGCCACAGGACTGGAAAAGGTCAGTTTTCATTCCAATCCCAAAGAAAGGCAATGCCAAAGAATGCTCAAACTACTGCACAATTGCACTCATCTCACACACTAGTAAAGTAATGCTCAAAATTCTCCAAGCCAGACTTCAACAGTATGTGAACTGTGACCTTCCTGATGTTCAAGCTGGATTTAGAAAAGGCAGAGGGACCAGATGTCAAATTGCCAACATCTGATGGATCATTAATAAAGTAAGAGAGTTCCAGGAAAACATCGACTTCTGCTTTATTGACTTCACTAAAGCCTTTGACTGTGTGGATCACAACAAATTGTGGAAAATTCTTCAAGAGATGAGAATATCAGACCACCTGACCTGCCTCCTGAGAAATCTTTATGCAGGTCAGGAAGCAACAGTTACCACTGAACATGGGACAACAGACTGGTTCCAAATAGGAATACATCTGATGGATCATTAATAAAGTAAGAGAGTTCCAGGAAAACATCGACTTCTGCTTTATTGACTTCACTAAAGCCTTTGACTGTGTGGATCACAACAAATTGTGGAAAATTCTTCAAGAGATGAGAATATCAGACCACCTGACCTGCCTCCTGAGAAATCTTTATGCAGGTCAGGAAGCAACAGTTACCACTGAACATGGGACAACAGACTGGTTCCAAATAGGAAAAGGAGTACATCAAAGCTGTATGTAGTCTTCCTGCTTATTTAACTTATATGCAGAGTGCATTATGAGAAATGCTGGGCTGGATGAAGCACAAGCTGGAAACAAGGTTACCAGGAGAAATATCAATAACCTCAGATATTCAAATGACACCAACCTTATGGCAGAAAACAAAGAACTAAAGAGCCTCTTGATGTAAGTAAAAGAGGAGAGTTAGAAAGTTGGCTTAAAGCTCAACATTCAGAAAACTAGGATCATGGCACCTGGTCCCATCACTTCATGGCAAATAGATGGGGAAACAGTGAAAACAGTGTCAGACTTTACTTTTGGGGGCTCCAAAAATCACTGTAGATGTTGACTGTGGCCATGAAATTAAAAGATGCTTGCTCCTTGGAAGAAAAGTTATGACCAACCTAGATAGCATATTAAAAACCAGAGACATTACTTTGCCAACAATTGTCTGTCTAGTCAAGG
>SJYC01149214.1:0-22350 GCA_006408675.1 Madoqua kirkii | reverse complement strand
CTTCAGGAGTTGATTTATTTAATCAGAGTGACTACTTATTGAGCATTAATTAAAGAATTCAGGTACTTTACTCACCCACTCCCTTCCCCCCAACACACACTTTTTTTTTTTTTTTTAGCATTGCTACCTTATTTAATTCTGGCAGCAACTATGTGAGGAAGGGATTGTAATTCTGACCATGTTACAGATGGCAAAACTGAGGCTCAGAGAGGTTAAGTAACGTGCCTATGGCCCTAATGATGGAATGGATACAGGCTCTTTGGAGACTCATTTCTTGGAAAAGACACTTTGCAAGAATATGACCTTCTTGCTCATCCTGTGGGAAGCTGAAACAATGCTAGCAAAGACTCATATTCTTATATCCCAACTTACGAGTGGGATGCTCTGACTTGCTTCTTTCTTTTAAATGAAAAGATTTGCTTTTCATGTTAGTTGCTATTTTTCAGAGTACCCAGGATTACATTTAGGTTGTCCTTGAAGGGTGGTGAGTGAGAGAAGAATTTTAAGTGTTTTGATTTAAGGAGGAGAAAAAAGTAGGTTTTCTAATATCTAGATCTTACTAGTGCTCACTCCATACTTCTAAAAATAGCACTTGCCATATTGTATTGTAATTTTTCTATTTATATCTGGTCTCCTTCCCCTCACCTTTAGGTAGTGAGTTTCTTAAGGATAGATGCTGTGAAAGTACTGCACTCAATATGCCAGCAAATTTGGAAAACCCAGCAGTGGCCACAGGACTGGAAAAGGTCAGTTTTCATTCCAATCCCAAAGAAAGGCAATGCCAAAGAATGCTCAAACTACTGCACAATTGCACTCATCTCACACACTAGTAAAGTAATGCTCAAAATTCTCCAAGCCAGACTTCAACAGTATGTGAACTGTGACCTTCCTGATGTTCAAGCTGGATTTAGAAAAGGCAGAGGGACCAGATGTCAAATTGCCAACATCTGATGGATCATTAATAAAGTAAGAGAGTTCCAGGAAAACATCGACTTCTGCTTTATTGACTTCACTAAAGCCTTTGACTGTGTGGATCACAACAAATTGTGGAAAATTCTTCAAGAGATGAGAATATCAGACCACCTGACCTGCCTCCTGAGAAATCTTTATGCAGGTCAGGAAGCAACAGTTACCACTGAACATGGGACAACAGACTGGTTCCAAATAGGAAAAGGAGTACATCAAAGCTGTATGTAGTCTTCCTGCTTATTTAACTTATATGCAGAGTGCATTATGAGAAATGCTGGGCTGGATGAAGCACAAGCTGGAAACAAGGTTACCAGGAGAAATATCAATAACCTCAGATATTCAAATGACACCAACCTTATGGCAGAAAACAAAGAACTAAAGAGCCTCTTGATGTAAGTAAAAGAGGAGAGTTAGAAAGTTGGCTTAAAGCTCAACATTCAGAAAACTAGGATCATGGCACCTGGTCCCATCACTTCATGGCAAATAGATGGGGAAACAGTGAAAACAGTGTCAGACTTTACTTTTGGGGGCTCCAAAAATCACTGTAGATGTTGACTGTGGCCATGAAATTAAAAGATGCTTGCTCCTTGGAAGAAAAGTTATGACCAACCTAGATAGCATATTAAAAACCAGAGACATTACTTTGCCAACAATTGTCTGTCTAGTCAAGGCTATGGTTTTTCCAGTGGTCATGTATGGATGTAAGAGTTGGACTACAAAGAAAGCTGAGCATTGAAGATCTGATGCTTTTGAACTGTGGTGTTAGAGAAGACTCTTGAGAGTCCCTTGGACAGCAAGGAGATCCAACCAGTCATCCTAAAGGAAATCAGTCCTGAATATTCATTGGAAGGACTGATGCTGAAGCTGAAACGCCAATACTCCAATACTTTGGTCACCTGATGTGAAGAAGTGACTCTTTGGAAAAGACCCTGATGCTGGGAAAGATTGAAGACGGAAGGAGAAGGGAATGACAGGAGATGAGATGGTTGGATGGCATCACCGACTCAATGGACATGAGTTTGAGTAAACTCTGGGTACTGGTGATGGACAGGGAGGCCTGGTATGCTGCATTCCATGGGGTAGCAAGGAGTCAGACACGACTTAGTGACTGAACTGAACTAAGGATAGAGACTGTATCTTCCTCAATTTTGTTTCATCAAACTATGTGGTTATACAATGTCTGGGAAGTAGTAAGCGTTCAGTAATCCTGAGTTTTCAGTAACACCTAGGACATGAGGAAGAAAACTTGGATGGTGCAGAGAAGTTCAGACAACATAAAAAGAAGAGGCAAGACTAGAGAAGAGAGATAATCCCAATAATCCAAACACCCCAAGAATAGATGGTTGACCTGATTGGTTGTGTCAATGGAAACAATTGATTATTTTGTCTTTAAAACAGATTTCCCAGCCTTTCCAAATTTGTGATTTTTGGCTGTTGAATTATTAGCAAACTTTACTGCTATCACCTAAAATCACAAGGATTCCTTCTCCTTCTGTAGTTCCATGCTGACCTGTGTTATTTTAAGTTAGGATGTAGGATTAATGGTTAGAGCACTTTTAAATTAGTCGTTAGTTTTTCTAAAGGCAGGTGGAGATGTGGGCTTTTAAAATTGGCATCATTTTGGTAAAATGTTCATTTTCTTAGTCTCTACTTAGATTGTCTGTATAGTAATTTTGTATTTAACTAAGCACCTTTATAGAAAATAAGATAGATGCTTTCCTTCAGGGTGTAAATTTGCTGAAATATGATAAGCTGTTACTTCATCTTTTCCCTTAAAAATCTCTTTTTTTCCTGTTTCTAGTCAAGCATTTATTAATCATTAGGAGAAAAATTTAGGTCATCTTTTTAATGTGCATTGACCTAGTTACATTTTCTTTCTAAGCAGCTGTTTAAACTAGATTTATTGAGGAAAATGGCTGGTTCAGTCTTGCATTAAGTCAGATAACACAGAAAAATGAGGAAGATTTGCAAAGTCCAGGTAAGCTATGTGGCCCCTTTCTCCCCTTTGCTGTCTTTGATACTGCCCCTTTCCCTTAGATACCAAGGTCTTATTGGCTATATATGATTAACTGTTTCATAGAGATGGTCCCGTCAAGCAGTGTCTTCCTTTGAAAGCCTCTTAATTCATATTAAATGGTGATGATTCTAGAATCATCATGTTGCTTGGATCCTTCCCCAAATTAAAGGACACATTCACAAAGAACTGTTTTGTGAATAATGAACATAAACAACAGCCCCACACATTGCTCACTGGACATTTAGAAATTGCATGTCTAATGCCCTCAATTGTTTCTTTGAGAGTCATTTCTTCAGAAACATAAAATAAAATCGTAGAGTGAGTTCATTCTTAATAAATGGAAATTCTCTATTCCCTTTATTTGACAGAAGATTTTCTTTTGCTTTCACATTAATCACAGGCTTCTAGATGACTATGTACGGAATTCTCCAAATTTCTTAGAATAATCCTGTTAGAAGTCTAATGGGTCACAGAATATCTCTGTTCTAGATGGAGTAGTTTTGATGGAATATAAGCAAATGGTCCCCTATTCTAGTGCCAGCTTTACTGCAAAATTATGCCTGAAATATACAGAGATCTTAGGAAAATTTGACTTTGTTAACTGTCTTCCACTGTTTTTGTTTTTATCCAGTTAATTTGAATTTCAGGGAAAACTCAGCTGAATAAAACATTTCATGTAAATTTTGTTTGATCTGGTTTACATTTTTACTTCTAATGAGGCACCGATTCTTAAATCAGCCAGCTGGAACTAATAATCCAGCAGAAAGGCAATGCTCCTTAATACAGTCAACCTTCCCTGTTCTAAGGGATTATGCACTCAATAGCCTACTTTACTGTTTGTTAAACAAACCTATCTCCCTTAGTTATGCAGTCTTTGAAAATGGTTCTGATTTTCTGTCAGCGCCTTGGGAGTGTAGAGGGGGCTCAGAGGAAAGGCTTCAGAATCTCCCGCCTTTCTTCTTTTATGAAGCAAATTTGCTTTCTTCTCTCAGTGGCTGCCCTTTCCTCTGTCATCCTGGCCCTATTTCTGCTCTTTTGTTCACCTCTATGCCACGAATAGACCTGTGGTTTCTCTCTCTCCATTTTAATCTTACCTCTCCACCCCTGGAAAAGCCACAGTCCTCATGCCTACCTTGGGAAATCATACTCATGAGCTTCAAGGCTCAGCTTGAATGCCATCTTCTGCTTGAACCCCTTTCTCTTTCTCCCTCTGCAGTTCTTCAGCATTCTGGTTGGTACTGTATCTATTGCAGCCATTACTCTCTTCCTGATTACTAGGATCATTTGTGTATCTTATCTCCTCTACTAGACTATGAACTCCCAGAAAGTGGAAACTGTGTCCTTATTTACTCTAGAAAACACAGTTCAATTCCTGGTATAAAATAGGAGCTCCATGATTTCTGGAATGCATGCCTACAGATATCTTAGGGAATATGCTCTCACATTAGCCAATTGCATCCCCTCCATTTTGCACTGTTTTCGTTCACCCCAGATTCCAGAAGTATTAGGTCCCACATGGAGGGGCAAGTCTTGGGCTCTCTCTCTCTCCTGTGTCTATGTTAAGCTGGCTAGAGGCTTGCTAACAAGGGTCCTGTTAAAAGGAAGCCACATCTAGGACATGAGACAAGAAAACACAGTTCATTTTGATCTCCTCAATATGCTGCTTGTTGGTTTCAGAGCCCATCTCATGGAAATAAAATATTTATTTTCCTATTTTCCATTTAATACCTGGATTTTAAAAATGTGTTTATATATGAGCAGAACAGAAAAGAAGATGCTCCTTCTGTTTTTTTATGACAATTTGACTGCATTAGAGAGAGCTCATCATTTGATTTCACAGAGAATACAGAATACATAATTTAATTACTAGACTGTGGAATGTCTCCAAGCAAAATTTTCTTACCATCTCATTAAATATGACTTCTTTAAGTTGGAAACTCTAGTTTGACTAACCAAAGGCAATGTACTCATGTAACTATAAAAGTTTAAGACTTTCAGAAGAGTAGTAAAAAAAAATACTAAAAATTCATGCAATTCATCCAAAGTAGCAAGTGATAAATGCGAAAACTACTGCTGCCAAAAATGTAACTGTAAGCATAAATCCAGAGGAAAATGTGCAGGAACGGTACAATATTTAAGATACCTTTTAATGGTAAAGTCTATGCACTATACACTACTGCGTCTGGGGTGATTAATGATGTTGCAGAGAAATTCTCATAGCATCCTCGGGCTTGACTCTGACGAAAACCATTTTCAATAACTCTTGAAGATGTTTTTCATGCCCAATTCACTCATGCAGAGGCTAGGACAGAGAGCATTACTGATAGAAAGAGAACTTCTAAGGCTTGGCAAGAGACTCAAGGCAAACTCAGGATTATAAAGCAGGAAGGCACAGTGTGTTGGTACATGTGTGAAGCAGAAAACCTTGGTAGAGATTCACTAGTAGAGATCATACTACCAAGATTTAATGAATAGAGTGTACTCATGAAGGTACTTGGGGGGCGTGGGGCTTCCCTGGTGAAGAATCTGTCTGCAATGCTGGAGACCCAGATTCGATACCTGGGTCAGGAAGATCCTCTGCAGAAAGGAATGACTACCCAGTCCAGTATTTTTGCCTGGAGGATTTCGTGGACAGAGGAGCCTGGAGGGCTATAGTATATGGGATCACAAAGAGTCAGACATGACTAACACTTTAACTTTCACATGGGGTACTTAGAGCAAATGTTAGAGAAGCAATAAAAAAAGGCCCTGAAAAAGCAAAACCTAGGACATGAGACAAGACAACCTGGATGGTGTAGAGAAGCTCAGGCAACACAAAAAGAAGTGAGACTGGAGAAGAGAGATAAGCCCAAGAGGTTTTCCCCTGCTTCCTTTGGAGGAGAAAAGGAAGTGTGAAAACTTAATTCTGTATCCTCTGTAGGTGTTTTTGTACATTTATACCTAGGCAATTCTGCTGTTATTTTTGCAGTGCATAGATTTACTCTTTTTTCATCACTTCTTAGGTTGTAACCACAAAATCTCAATATCAAGAACCCACTGTGGGGATGGAACTTGCTGATGATTTGAATTAAGATTTTCATGAGTGGGCAGAACTAGAGGTAGCAGATTCACAAGTCTAATTCACCTCACAATTAAAATGTACAGTGTAAATGTAATTTGTTTATTATAGTCATAACTAATTGGCTTTCCTCCAAAATCCCTATTTACTAATTACCAAGAAAAACATTCAAATGTTCTGTGCGGTTTAAAGCTGCATTGGATCTGGGAATTTAAATAGTCCATTTAGAAAATAGTCTTGGATAAAAATGCCCATTAACGACTGAAGCATCCCTCACTCCTTTTATTCTGCTTCATTTCTAAGGTGCATGGAAGGGTTGTGGCTTCCATGGTTTTGGGAGGTGGGGAAGATTCAGGAACCTCATGCTAGATGTTCCTGGGTGACCCGCTGTCACACACAGCTGAAGTTTGTGGCCGGTGTAACTCTCACATGGCTGGGGTTCCTGCCACCTTGAAGATGAGGCTGGCTTGTTATCAATCACCTAGCTCTCAGATCTGATGACAAGTCACATTTGGCCTTGAATTTGGGGCTCTGCTCTGTAACTCTTTCTGTGGAATCCTTTGTGAGGAGTCTGCTGTCAAGCACCTACCAATTCTCCTCTCCCCAGACTTTCAACAGTTAAATGTGCCCTGTGGTTACCAAGGATGATTTGGAAAAGGAGAATTTTCAGCTCTCCATTCCCACTGTCTACACTTTCCTCACAATTTGAAGTGGCCACTCACTCATTAGATGTTGCAACAGGTCATCTCTAACCCAGATCCTCAGAGGGAATGGGGATAGACTGTCTTTGACCATAGTTTGCCTCAGTGTTAGAAAGCTCTTCTCCCATCTGGGGCAAATTCCACAGGACTGGACAAGGTCAGTTTTCATTACAATCCCAAAGAAAGGCAATGCCAAAGAAAGTTCAAACTACCACACAATTGAAGTCATCTTGCACGCTAGCAAGGTAATGCTCAAAAGTCTCCAAGCCAGGCTTCAACAGTACATGAACTGTAACCTTCCAGATGTTCAAGCTGGATTTAGAAAAGGCAAAGGAACCAGAAGCAAATTGCCAACATCCATTGGATTATCAAAAAAGCAAGAGAGTTCCAGAAAAACATCTATTCCTGCTTTATTGACTACAACAAAGCCTTTGATGGTGTGGATCACAATAAATCATGGAATATTCTGAAAGAGATGGGAATACCAGACCACCTGACCTGCCTCTTGAGAAATCTGTATGCAGGTCAGGAAGCAACAGTTAGAACTGGACATGGAACAACAGACTGGTTCCAAGTTGGGAAAGGAGTATGTCAAGCCTATATATTGTCACCCTGCTTATTTAACTTCTATGCAGAGTACATCATGAGAAACGGTGGGCTGGATGAAGCACAAGCTGGAATCAAGATTGCCTGGAGAAACATCAATAGCCTCAGATATGCAGATGACACCACCCTTATGGCAGAAAGCAAAGAACTAAGAAGCTTCTTGATGAAAGTGAAAGAGGAGAATGAAAAAGTTGGCTTAAAGTTCAACATTCACAAAACAGATCATGGCATCTGGTCCCATCACTTCATGGCAAACAGATGAGGAAACAGTGGCAGACTTCATTTTTGGGGGGTCCAAAATCACTGCAGATAGTGACTGCAGCCATGAAATTAAAAGACACCTACTCCTTGGAAGAAAAGTTATGACCAACCTAGATAGCATATTAAAAAGTAGAGACATTACTTTGCCAACAAAGGTCCATCTAGTCAAGGCTATGATTTTTCCAGTAGTCACGCATGGATGTGAGAGTTGAACTATAAAGAACGCTGAGTGCTGAAGAATTGGTGTTTTTGAATTGTGATATTGGAGAAGACTTTTGAGAGTCCCTTGGAATGCAAGGAGGTCCAATCAGTCATTGTAAAGGAAATCAGTCCTGAATATTCATTGGAAGGACTGATGCTGAAACTCCAATACTTTGGCCACCTGATGCAAAGAACTGACTCAGAAAAGACCCTGATGCTGGAAAAGATTGAAGGCAGGAGGAGAGGGGACGACAGAAGATAAGATGGTTGGATGGCATCTCGGACTTGATGGACATGAGTTTGAGCAAGCTCCGGGAGTTGGTGATGGACAGAGAGGCCTGGCATGCTACAGTCCACGGGGTTGCAGGGAGTTGCTCATGACTGAGCCACTGAACTGAACTGATAAGTGAGCACACCCATATATTTAGTTTTTAATTATTTATTTTAAAAGGTTTTTTTTGTTGTTGTTGTTCTTTACTTGATTGATGTAAAAAGAACATGGATGTCATATTCCATTTACAGCTCAGAGAATTGTATAAGAAACAGCCAATTTAAAGGCAACTTCATGAAGCCATGAATACAGCCATTAACATATTGTTTGAACAGAGTAAGCTGTTTCCCCGTAATGTGAGTTAAATTATCTTTACGCTTGTCTTGGTGTCCTTCACAAATTCAATGTTTGCTTGTCATTTAATTCTAGGGAAACAGTAAGGGAGTGGTCATAGCATGCTGACTTATATGGAAAATCATTGATAATATTTTGAGTGGAAAAGAAATTTAACTTACCCTTCTGAATGCAACTCAGAACATAATCTGAGGGCAACTCAAAACATTATCTGAATTTCTTTACTTTTATGTTAATATTCTGAAAAATGAAATCAGTGATATACATTTAAACAATCTGATTTTAGAAATCTGAGAAAGAGGAATGACTGCTGTTGAAATGCTTTTAAAGGTTATGCTCCTTAATATTAGCCTTCCAAATATAAGGTTTTGTTTTCAGCTGTAGGTAGCACTGTAATTCTTTGCATATGTGTGTCATATTATAGGTACATTATCCATATTCCTAATATAATGTTTTCAATCTTTTGATATCAAATGCATTTTTCTGTGAAAAGCTGCCTCTTAGTTATGAAACTTACAGAGGTTTTTTGGATCTGAAATCATACGTCTGGTGGTATTTACCCAAAACTCCAGCAATCTGCTAAAAAGTGAAACATCCCTAAAACACTTCTGTTCAAGTTAGAAGGGACTTGAGTGATCATCTACACTTTCTAATATAAAGAGCATTTTCTTCTCCTTGGGGGAAAAAGATTGTAAAAGGAAGACTTCTATCTTCATTCAAGCATCTGTTAACATAATACCATCTTCTACAATCAGGGATATTTATCTTCCTGATTTTATCTGCTTTAAATCTAACTTACAAGGTCCCTTTTGTTTTAGTTCTTTTGACTTTAGAATTTTAGCTTTTCTGATGTTATTTTGCTTCTATTATTATCTTTTTTTAATTGCAATAAAAATCACATATGTGACACAGTGGTGAAAGAATCTGTCTGCCAATGCAGGAGATTGGAGACGTGGGTTTGACCCCTGGGTTGGGAAGATGCCCTGGAGAAGGAAATGGCAACCCACTCCAGTATTCCTGCCTGGAAAATTCCATGGACAGAGGAGTCTGGCAGGCTACAGTCCATTAGGTGCAAAGAGTCAGGCATGACTGAGGAACGGAGAACACACAAACTGTACAGTTCAGTGGTACATTCATGGTGTTATTTGATCCTCATCATCATCCATTTCCAGAATTTTTCTCTTTTCTAAACTGAAACTCTGTCCTCATTAAACACTAAGTCCCCCTGTCCTCCCTTGTTGCACCGCCCCCACCCCTGGCATCTGCTAATGTACTTTCTGACTCTATGAATTTGACTATTCTAGATACCCTGTATAAGTGGAATCAAGCAGTATTTGTCTGCATCTATTGTATGTTGAAATCCACTGTTTTTTCATTGTATTTTTCTTTGGGTACACATTTATCTTTTCATAATTTTAAAAATTTGAAAGTGAAAGTTGCTTAGTTGTGTCTGACTCTTTGTGACCCCATGGACTATACAGTCCATGGAATTCTCCAGGCCAGAATACTGGAGTGGATAGCTGTTCCCTTCTCCAGGTGATCTTCCCAACCCAGGGACTGAACCCAGGTCTCCTGTATTACATGCAGATTCTTTACCAGCTGAAGCACAGGGAAGCTCAAGAATACTGAAGTGGGTAGCTTATCCCTTCTCCAGCAAATCTTCCTGACCCAGGAATTGAACCGGGTTCTCCTACATTCCAAGTGGATTCTTTACCAATTTAGCTAGCAGGGAAACCCCTTTAAAACTTGAGTTTACCAGAAAGCTTCTTTTGCAAGAAACTGGTTTCACTGGGCACTTCCTTTCCGCCTTTCTCCAGAACCATTCCACTATTCAATAATTAGAATTTTACTCTCAGGTTAATCTCATGACTCTTCTATTAAAACACAAAGGGAAGACTAAAATGGGCTTGCCTGATTTCTTCAAAACTATGCTTATTATAGTTGTGTCTGGAAATATCCTGACAAAATTTATTGTTCTTTTTTTCCGGATCATTGACATTATGCAATTATTGTTGTTGTTCAGTGACTAAGTTGTGTTCGCCTCTTTGCGACCCCATGAACTGCAGCATTCCAGTCTTCCCCTACCTCTTGGGATTTGCTCACATTCATGTATGTCTATTGAGTTGGTGAGCTATCTAACCATCTCATCCTCTGCAGCCCTCTTTTCCTTTTGCCTTCAATATTTCTCAACGTCAGGATCTTTTCCAATAAGCCCATGTTTAGTGTTCTAGCTACTAGATTCTAGAGGTGACTTTTCTGCTGTATCTATACTTCCTCAGTGACAGTCAGAAAGAGGCTAGCCTTAGTAGATTCAGTTTCTCAAAATGCTCCCTTTTGAAAATGGTATGAAAATGCTTTGAATACACAGAGTTTTAAAATATTAAGTATCTCAGAAGGGAGAGGCTACTCACTCCAGTGTTCTTGGGTTTCCCTTGTGGCTCAGCTGGTAAAGAATATGCATGCAATATGGGAGACCTAGGTTCGATCCCTGGGTTGGGAAGATCCCCTGGAGAAGGGAAAGGCTACCCACTCCAGTATTTTGGCCTGAAGAATTCCATGGACAGTTCATGAAGTTGCAAAGAGCTGGACACAACTGAAAAACTTTCACTTTTCACTTATCCCCTGGAGAAGGGAAAGGCTACCCACTCCAGTATTTTGGCCTGAAGAATTCCATGGACAGTTCATGAAGTTGCAAAGAGCTGGACACAACTGAAAAACTTTCACTTTTCACTGGTATAGCATTATGGGAGATTTTTTATTTTTATTTTTGCCTCTGTGTTTTCTGATTGTTCTGCAAAAGAAAAAAGAAAAAATTCAACAGTCTCTGTTTTACAAAAAGCAATGCATATGCATTTCACACAATTTATATATCACTAATGTTTGTCCTTACCAAACAATCATGCTTTTAGCCCTGCTCTCTTCTCCTGTGGTTTCTTCCTTCCTAAACTCAAGAACCTCATGAATTTCTCTTCCCTGAGAGCTATTTCCATAAAATGCAAAAAGAACCCATGGACACATTCATTGATTTATTTGTTTGGTCTCATGTAGTTATTGAAACTTTTTTCCTAAAATTGAATGGAACTCAATTCAAACTGTTTATGTTTCCAAGATAGCCAGGATTTCTTTTTCAGATTTCCTCTGATGTCCAGTTGTCATTATCACTGCTGTGTAATCTATAACTGCTCCATCTTGGATATCCAGAATTTTATTTTCAGTGTTATTTTGGTATCCTAAATTGCTAGAATTGGACCCCAAAAGGGATTCTAACAATTTTTATTATTCCCTGTCCCTTCTACTTTCTTGCACCGCCATTTTCCCCTTTGTACTCTAAGGAGAGATCCTTTAGAATGGAAAACACACATACTCCAGCATTTCCTTTATATTGTTCAGTGTCAGACATGGACATTTCAGAGGATGAGATTGCTCTGTGGTCTTAGTTGAAATTAATATCTTTTTAAAGATGCAGCGGTGAGTAAATAAGTGACAGCAACCTGTCAGTCATGAAAGCTGTGCCCAGTGGTCCAAGCTTATGACACTGCTCAGTGCTGGCTGGATCCTGCTCAGAATAATCTGTTGAGACGTGAGCATGTCCCTTTACAGAGGATGGACAGATCGCAACACTTGCACACTGGACCAAACAATGCTAATGTAGCATTTTCTTGAAATCTACTGTGTTTCAGCAACTTGATGAAACTTTACCTATATTACATCATTAAGAGATAAGTATTATTCTTGCCACTTTTTTATGGATTAAGAGACTGAGGTTTAGACACCTTACTTGGTCCAAGTCCTGTACATATAGGGTAGATGAAAGATTATTGTCGTTTAGTTGCTAAGTAATGACTGACTCTTTTGCAATGCAAGATTAAAACTCTAGTTTTTCTGAGTCTGATGCCCCTGCTCAAAGGCCCACGTGACACTGCTCTACAGAGTACCCTGCCCATTGAAAGGAACTGGGGCGTGGCATGTGAGAAAAGGCTATAGAAGCTGTTGGGCAGATGTGGCAGAAAGAGTAGAGGGAAGAAGAAAACTTGCGGTGGGAGAAATGGAAGCTGCCAGCAAACATTTTAAGGGTTATAATGTGGAAAAGAGCTTCCATTTGTTCCTTGTTTTATGACTCCAGAGGGATAAAAGGCTTCTGGGGTGGCAGTCACTAAGCCATAGAACAAAGAAGGATCTCCTTGGCTCTCAGCGGTACACAGAGGAGAGTTGCTTTTGGAAGAAGCAAGATCCTGCCTCTAGAGGTGTTGTATAATTGGCAGAGATCGAGTGGGAAATATGCATTAGGTACACGACAGGCTATCTTTAAAAATTCTGTTCAGCGGTGAAATATGTATATGAACACACTCTGTAGACTAGAGAAAATTGATCTGGAAACTCATCCATTTTAATAGATTTTACACTGGAAGCCGTTTTCCTAATAACAAGAGAGCAAACCACAGACATTGTCTTCTCAGTTTCCTGAGTGTTCAGAGGTGTGAACTTTTGAGATGTTTGCCATGGTGGTTGGGGGTCTGTGGTTGGAGAAACCTAAGTGATAGCTCCTAGAACAAAGTCCGTTACTCTAATTTCATGTGTTACATGCCCGAGTCCATTTGCTATTGCAGTTGCTGGATGGACAGAGTGGGCAAAATCTGTGTTCAAACTAAGTGACCCACTGAGAATGCTTGCTCTTCATTATCCTTTCTGGAGTGGAAATATTCCATCAGGATGGCAAAGGTGAAAGAAGAAATCGTTGGCACATCTGCAGTGCTTTCAAACCCTGAGTAGGCAGTAGTGACTCAGGACATTTTCTTTTAGCAACCAAATACCTTGGGGATACTCCACATTTTCTATGCATCTCCAGGCAGGATTTCAAGACTGGTATGCCATTTTGCTTTTTGTTTAGAGTGCATAAATTCAGAAGTTGTGTGAATTGCTTACCAGTTAACATAGCAGTATCACAAGAGGTGATGGTTTTTGAAAGTGACCACATTGAACTTGAGAAGGTGAAAGCAGGGCTTCCCATAGCTGATCTTGATCAGCAACATTGCAGTAACATTGCTCTGAATCATTTACTCAAAATGACTCCTAAAATACAATGATATTATCTTTTCACCAGAAACTTCCATGTCATTTCTTAATCACAACTAAAAGAAATATGAAGACCTTGAAGCTGTTTAGGTTTCAGTGTACTATGTACTATGGGATTGAGAGAAAGGTTACATAAAGATGACTTTGGGTGGGGGCGGTGCTTCCTCAGAATCCCAAGGGAAGAGCAGGGGCAGCATTTAACTCCTTTCAGATCAAGGCAGGTTTCTGCTGTTGTTCAGTCGCTAAGTCGTGTCCAACTCTGCGACTCCGTGGACTGCAGCATGCCAGGGTTTCCTATCATTCACCATCTCCCAGAATTTGCTCAAACTCATGTCCATTGAGTCGGTGATGCCATCCAGCCATCTCATCCTCTGTCTTTTACTCAAAATGACTCCTAAAATACAATGATATTATCTTTTCACCAGAAACTTCCATGTCATTTCTTAATCACAACTAAAAGAAATATGAAGACCTTGAAGCTGTTTAGGTTTCAGTGTACTATGTACTATGGGATTGAGAGAAAGGTTACATAAAGATGACTTTGGGTGGGGGCGGTGCTTCCTCAGAATCCCAAGGGAAGAGCAGGGGCAGCATTTAACTCCTTTCAGATCAAGGCAGGTTTCTGCTGTTGTTCAGTCGCTAAGTCGTGTCCAACTCTGCGACTCCGTGGACTGCAGCATGCCAGGGTTTCCTATCATTCACCATCTCCCAGAATTTGCTCAAACTCATGTCCATTGAGTCGGTGATGCCATCCAGCCATCTCATCCTCTGTTCCCTCCTTTTTTCCACCTGCCCTCAATCTTTTCCAGCATCAGGGTCTTTTCCATTGAGTCAGCTCTTCCCATCAGGTGGCCAAAGTACTGGAGCTGCAGCTTCAGCATCAGTCCTTTCAGTGAATATTCAGGGTTGATTTCTTCAGGATTGATGGATTTGATCTCCTTGCTGTCCAAGGGACTCTCAAGAGTCTTCTCCAGTACCACAGTTTGAAAATATCAATTCTTTGACATTCATCCTTCTTTGTGGTCGAACTCTCACGTCCATACATGACGACTGGAAAAACCATAGCATTGATTATATGGACCTTTGTCACCAAAGTGATGTGATTTTAGTCTATTGTATAGCCTTTTCTAGTATCTTGTTAATGTTTAATTTTTATTTATATTGAGATACTTATTGTACACAGTCTTTAAAGTCAAATAATATTAAAGTTTGTTTTCCTTCTCACCATCTCATTTTCTACTCTTTCGGTCTGATCATTCTCAACTTGTTCAGCTATTGCATCCAATAATCACCCATGTAACTTCAGTGGCATGATTCCATTACTAGTCTATCATACTTTATGTTTTAGATGTTAGGAAAGGCAAAGGAACCAGAGATCAAATTTGCCAACATCTTCTGGATCATTGAAAAAGGAAGAGAGTTCCAAAAAATATAGATTTCTGCTTTATTGACTATGCCAAAGCCTTTGACTGTGTGGATCACAATAAACTGTGGAAAATTCTAAAAGAGATGGGAATACCAGACCACTTGACCTCCTCTTAAGAAACATCTATACAGGTCAGGAAGCAACAGTTAGAACTGGATATGGAACAACAAACTGGTTCCAAACAGGAAAAGGAGTATGTCAAGGCTGTATATTGTCACCCTGCTTATTTAACTTATATGCAGAGTACATCATGAGAAACGCTGGGCTGGAAGAAGCACAAGCTGGAATCAAGATTGCCGGGAGAAATATCAGTCACCTCAGACATGCAGATGACACCACCTTTATGGCAGAAAGTGAAGAGGAACTAAAAAAAGCCTCTTGATGAAAGTGAAAGTGGAGAGTGAAAAAGTTGGCTGAAAGCTCAACATTCAGAAAACAAAGATCATGGCATCTGGTCCCATCACTTAAGGGGAAGTAGATGGGGAAACAGTGGAAACAGTGTCAGACTTTATTTTGGGGGGCTCCAAAATCACTGCAGATGGTGATTGCAGCCATGAAATTAAAAGATGCTTACTCCTTGGAAGGAAAGTTATGTCCAACCTAGATAGCATATTGAAAAGCTGAGATGTTACTTTGCCAACAAAGGTCCGTCTTGTCAAGTCTATGGTTTTTCCAGTGGTCATGTATGGATGTGAGAGTTGGACTGTGAAGAAAGCTGAGCAATGAAGAATTGATGCTTTTGAACTGTGGTGTTAGAGAAGACTCTTGAGAGTCCCTTGGAGTGCAAGGAGATCCAACCAGTCCATCCCAAACGAGATCAGTCCTGGGTGTTCATTGGAAGGACTGATGCTGCAGCTGAACTCCAATACTTTGGCCACCTCATGCGAAGAGTTGACTCATTGGAAAAAACTCTGATACTGGGAGGGATTGGAGGCAGGAGGAGAAGGGGACGACAGAGGATGAGATGGCTGGATATCATCACTGACTTGGTGGATATGAGTTTGAATGAACTCTGGGAGTTGGTGATGGACAGGGAGGCCTGGTGTGCTGTGATTCATGGTGTCACAAAGAGTCGGACAGGACTGAGAAACTGAACTGAACTATTGACTATAGAAGATGAAAATTTTGCTTTCTTATACCCCTCTTCATACAGACATATTTATTCTTCTTGGAAACCTGCAGAATGGCTTTATGGTTAAGTCCGTAGCCAGGGTTTTCATTATTTTGTATTTTTAAGTGTTTACTGCTAAGTATACTTTTGCAAACTTTTATTTTTGCTGTGAACTAGTTGCCTTTTTTTCCCTCTTTTACTCAGCTTTCTTCAAGTTTATAATTAAGATTCCCTACATCCTTTAACAGAAGCTCTCAAAAATAGCTTTCAGTTCTCTTTCTATGCATTTTCCTTCCTGATTAGCTAGAGTCCTGGCACTTGTCTTTGCTGTCATGCAAGGAGATCTCATGTAGTACAGCTTCCATTTTTTGGATATCATGCCTTGATCATTTTGGTTTAATTATTTGTTCCAATGGTGCATAATATCTATCAATCTCCTTTTGAAAAAAAGAAGAGGGTGTATAGAAGCAAGATTTTGGGAAAACTTGGGTATCTGAAAATGTGCTTACTTCCTCCATTCTAATGTTTGATTAGAACTGAATTGGATTTGAAAATATTATAGTCTCTATAAAGGAGGACTCAAATGGTAAGAATCCATGATCCTTGATAAAACTATGCATTCTAGTGTGCATTTAGGAAGAAAGTGGCCCAAGGAGAAACCCAGGGTCTATTGGCAGCAGCTTCTCTGAATGTCACCAGGCAAAGTGAATTCATTTTTATTTCTTAGAGTCATTGGCTTTATTTTTAAAGTTGCCAGAGTGCTATGATCTCACTGGGTAATAGTGTTGCATATCCACTGGTAGGTAACTGTCCATCTCTTATTAGAAGGAAATGGCCCACATCAGACCAAGTGAGTGTTACCCAAATAAAATATGGGCCTTTCATTTAAGAAGAAAATGCTCATGTAGAAAGACTGGGCTTCCTTGGTGGCTCAGATGCTAAAGAATCTGCCTGAAATGCAGGAGACCTGGGTTCAGTCCCTGGGCTGGGAAAATTCCTTGGAGAATATGCTCTAATTCTGAGGCTTTTAACCTAAAGTCTGTAGATCATTTATATGGGTCCCTGAATTCCCTAGACTTAGATGCAAGTGTTATTTGTGTCATTTAGGTGCTCTAAGCTTCAGTGACCTAATGATAAGGTGCAGATAATATTAATACCACCTCATCTTATGGTTGTGATTTTTGGTATTTAAATACTAAAATATATAAAAATATTTAAAGAGATGCATGACACAAAAGAGTGAAGAACAACTTAACTCTAATCCCTCTCTTTCCTCCATTTAACTGAAGGACAAATTACACAGAAGTTATGTGTCGTGTTGATGTGACATTTGCTTTCAGCATAGCTGAGTTCAGCATGCCAGTCTGCTGACTCCTTATCTCAAATCTTCCCACCTTAGCTTTAGCCAAGTTTATATTTGAGCCTTAACTATCATGATTTCTCACATATTTTACAAGGGAAGGTGAGGTAAAAGTTCTTTGTTCTGAGATTCATTGCCTACAATTAAATGTGGCCTGAAAGATGCTTCCAAAACCAAAAAGTGTGAAGGAAGCAGCATTTAATTTTTTATTATTTATTCTTCTTACCTGGCCACGAGAAATGTGAAAATATAGATAAATTAATGTAGAGGCACTGTTTCCAGTGGTCATGTATGGATGTGAGACTTGGACTGTGAAGAAAGCTGAGCACTGAATAATTGATGCTTTTGAACTGTGGTGTTGGAGAAGACTCTTAAGAATCCCTTGGACTGCAAGGAGATCCAACCAGCCCATTCTAAAGGAGATCAGTCCTGGATATTTATTGGAAGGAATGATGCTAAAGCTTAAACTCCAATACTTTGGCCACCTCATGCGAAGAGTTGACTCATTGGAAAAGACTCTGATGCTGGGAGGGATTGGGGACAGGAGGAGAAGGGGACGACCGAGGATGAGATGGCTGGATGGCATCACTGACTGGATGGACATGAGTTTGAGTGAACTCCGGGAGGTGGTGATGGATAGGGAGGCCTGGCATGCCATGATTCATGGGGTCTCAAACAGTCGGACACGACTGAGTGACTGAACTGAACTAATACATGTAATTTTTTGCATTTATAATATTTACAAAATGTTTTCACCTGTTATTTACAAACAACTTGATACAGTAAATTATCACTGCCCATGTTTACAAAGGAGAAACTGAGGACAGAGATTTAAAAAGATTCGCTATAAGTCACCCAGTTAGTAAGGGTTAGCACTGAAACAGGAGCCCTTGCCTTCTGATTCCAAGCGCAGCTCTTTTTCCATCATACCATGTGGCCTCCTAATCACCATTAGTCATGCTGCACTCCTTCTCCAGTGATGGATACATTTCAGAGGTAAGGCTGAAACTGGAGTGGGTTTTGCTGTCCTTGAGGGTTTATAGTTATGCCCTGTGCAGAAGAAATATGTTCTGTTAGCCTGCCAGGTATGACTAGATTGAGGGCATGTGGCCTCAAGAACTGGCCAGATACAGGATACGGGGGAATTTGGGCCAATGCAGTCATTCACCAAGAGATCAACTTTAGTCCTTCTATTTCAGGTAGGTGTTAATAGTAGATGAGTGTACAAAATACAAGGGACATGAGGCAAATGTGGCAGCAGAGGTTTATGAAGTTACTATGCTCCTCGAAAGACCCAGCATAATGTGCTGTAATTCAAGTCCAATGTTTTGTCAGCTATATGGATCAATAACAATTTTATTTAAAATGATGTTGCATCAAGGATTTTATCCTTGGTTTCACCTAAGACATAAATACATAAAAATGTTGCCTATATTAAAAATTCATTTTTATTAACCTTATCTATTGTATTTTAATATTTTTATAAAAATATGTCAAAATTTTCCATTGTGAATAAATCTGCCACATACAGGACATGAAGTGATTAGCAATATGTAGTAATATGTAGTGAGCATTTCTGGCTTGCTTGAGATGGGGAAGAAAGTGTTAAATCTTTTCCTTGTTCTTGATTTAGCACAGTGGAACCTCAAAAGGTCTTCAACATGATTAGTGTCATTTTTTTAAAGTGTGAATTGCAGCCTCAGAGGGAAGGCTGAAGCAGATCCTGATGAACAAAAGGTTTGAATTTCATTCCCATTTGATCACGGTCACGGCCCGAACTACAGAAGTCAACACTGCTCTGGATAATTAGAGACCTTGACTTCACCAGACATGGTCTCATTTTCTCATAAATCTAGAAATGCTTCTTTAGTAAAGAGCTTGTAATTAAAATTATCCATTTTGGACAGTATTTCTGCTGGAGCCCCTGGATAACTTATCTCCTTTCCTTTTCCAAAGCTGTAATTGTTTTGAACACTGTATACATCTAGATTGAAGAAACTGTTTCAAGGAAATATCTTAGGAAACACTTAAAAATAATACTCAGCCTCATGTCCTGCATTTTTTACTTTAAATATTTAACAACTAAATTTTACCGACCCTCTAAGTTCTCTCACTCCATTTTTTTTCACCATTCTCTTCGAAAATAAAAACCTCTTGAACTTTAAAATTTTCTGTCTATGCTTAAGTACAAGTTTCTCTACCATTGCTTTTATTGCTCTCTGTGGCTTTAATAAACTGAAGAAGGCTTCTTAGGGAGCACCTCCAAACTCCATCTGGTTCTTGGTTTTATGCTGCCTCTGCTCACCAACCAATATTTGTGGTTTCTTAGAAAGAGCCCAGGCATGTGGTGGAGGTCATGGAGAGGATATGTATAAACCATAAGAATTACAAGCCCCAATTATTTGAGCAATTTAAAATTAACTTTAATTTAACCACTACTTCATCTGTATTGAGTGAATGTGCATCCATGCTCAGTCATGTTGAGCTCTTTGTAACCTCATGGACTGTAGCCTGGCAGGCTCTTCTGTCTATGGAATTTTCCCAGGCAAGAATATTGGAGTGGGTTGCTATTTTCTACTCTGGGGGATCTTCCTTACCCAGGTATCAAACTCTCATCTCTTATGTCTCCTGCATTGCAAGTGGATTTTTTTTTTTTTTTTTTTCCCACTGCACCACATCTGTACTGGTGTTTTCCAGTTGCCTATATCTGAAAATTCCAGGTATATTTCTTCAGTGTTCCACTTGCTGAAGAGATGAGAGGAGGGCTGGCAGTGGTGGCGAAGAGCTAAGCAACTGCTAGACTATCTTGATGGATATGCTGTCAATCTGCTTTGCTATTTCCCCTTAGTTCTGATTGTGGTTCTGAATTCTTTGAAGACTGAAAAGAAATTCCTGTACTCACAATTGAGCTAACAGCTCAACTAGGGGAAAAATACTGCTGAAATCTGTCAATGAATGTTGCTAACTTATGTTGCATTTATAGACAGGGAGAAAACTAAGCCTAGCAAATCCTTGGGAAGATGTGCAAGCTGGCTGACAGGTGTGATATCTCAGCACAGTAAGTTAAAGCAACACTGAGCAGTGAGTGCTGTCCAATGAGACTTGATTGGTCACAGATGACAATTCCAGCTCCCAGAGGTGTTTCTCCAATGTCTGTGATTAATCTCAAATGTCAAGTAAGGCTCACTTCCAACAATAAGGTCTAAGACATACTCAGCTAAAACAACATAGGATTTTCATTTCCCATAACCCAGTGAAGCTATCCAGACATTTCCTGGGGGATTATCCCCAGGATGAATTACATAAAAAGGGCACTACAAGGGCTTTCTTCCTTAAGCAAAACCTCAAGTAGTGCACAACAGAAGCAGATCCTTATCACTTGTATGAGGACTGGTAGGACAGGCCTTTTTATTTTCTTGCCAAAGTTGTTGTGTAGTTCAAGATAGAAGATTCTGAAACAGACTTAGATAGAAACTGAATAATACATAATCACGGAACAATGACTTCAGTCAAAGCCAGAGTTTGGTTACACATATTCAGAGTGGGAAAAGAAGATGGGTTCTTTGGCCTTTTAGTTATTGATGCAGTATAATTGATTATAAATGATTATAAATTATAAATTTATAATTGATTATAAATGTGTGTATAGATGTATATACATTTTCTTGCTTTTGATGCCTACAATAGCCAAAGGTCTTAGCATCAGCATCAATAAAATGTATGTGTTTATTTTGCAAAAAATATTTTTATAGGAGATGCTTCAAGTCAAAAGTATTAACTTAGCATACTTTGTACAGAAGACATAGATGGTTTTCCATCTTTTGACTCCAGATAAGGGTTATTTTTAACCCCTAAATTGATGAGCACACTTTTGGGGAGAGGTCATAAGTTGATAACAAAATTGTTTTTATCATTTAATATTAATTCCTTGGGTTAGTATCTCAGAAGAAATCAAGAAAGTTTGATTTAAACATCCATTTTCTTTGTTGCCCCCTCTCTTCTACTTATCACCTCTATTTCTATGTCTCCCTCTTTATTCATCAATAATTCCACAGGGATTTGAAGTTGATTAAAGCAAGAGTGGGAATGGTAAAATAGAAATACACAGTCAAGAATGAATAAATCCTTATTATACATAAAGGAAAAATGGGTTTTAGGAAAGTTTAACAAGCATACGTGACTAGGGTCTGAATTTGAGAGCCAGGCAGAAGGATCTATGCTGTTCTTATTTAGTCGGAACTGCATTTTTATAATCTGTCAGTGAAATGACAATTGTATGGGATCCTTTGTGGTTGGAGGACGAGTCAACAAAGGCTCTGTGATTAGAAGTGACATTGAGAGTTAGGTTGGCTTGAAACCAAGCTTACACAACACCAATATTAGCAATTAAAAAGTTTGTTTTTTTTTTTTTTTTAAATGAGAGTGTTGAAGATGGAGGAAAGTCCTAAACTCACCTCTTTCCACAGGCACAATAAGTCTACAATGGCACAGGGAATAATTCTGTTGGAAAGAAATCTGAAAATGGGATGAACACAGCTCCTGCAATTTCACGTTTTGCCTATTTGATAGGTAAACATTGTTGTACTGTTCTAATTTTCATGTCTTGTGTATTTACTAGTAAGTTTGAGAATTTCTGTTTCTGAGAAAATTACATTTACGTTCTTTACTTTCATTTTTTCCATATTGATTTGAAGAAACTCTGTATATATTAGAGAAATTCGCTTTTGTCAATTTCAGTTTTAAAATATTTTCATCAGTTTGATTTTTTTTCTTTAACTATATTTTTGACAACTTTGGCATAGAGAATTAAGGATTATGTAGTCTTGTTTGCAATTTTTTCATGAATGGCTTTCCTTGCATACCTTTTATTGTCTTGTTTGGAAATCCATTTTACTTGGAAAGTCCTCTAGCTGTCATTTTTTTTCCTGTATCTATTTCTAAT
>SJYC01149213.1:0-10255 GCA_006408675.1 Madoqua kirkii | reverse complement strand
AGTTGTGTCGTTTCTTATAAATTTGACTTATAAGAAATCAAGTTTCTTATTTATTTATTATTAAGTCCTATTTTTTCATTTCTTTATTATTTACTTAATACTCCTAGAGTTTGCTTATTTATTTTAAAAGATTTTTTGATGTGGACCATTTTTAAAGATTTTACTGAATTTGTTACAATATTGCTTCTGTTTTGTGTTTTGGCTTTTTGGCCCTTAAGCATGTGGGATCTTAGCTTCCTGACTAAGGATCAAATCTGAACCCTCTACACTGGATGGTGAAGTTTTAACCACTGGACCACCAAGGAAGTCCCCCTCTCATTTATTTTTATGTGTTTTTAAATCCATTTTGTTGCTCTTATTACTGATTTTTTTTTCCTAATTAGGTATTCTTGATATAAAGGAAAGTTTTGGTTTTGTGATATTTTAGCTTAATTTAGCTTGTTAATAAACTCTATTAGATCCAGTTGCTTCTAATTTATCCATACTCTTGATGATTTCTTCTAGCTCATGGCAGTATATGACCGCCTCAAGTTCTGATTCAGCCCGCAAGATGGCTCAGCAGTCTGCAAAACTCCTTTCCTTGTGCAAGGGAGCAGCTGTGTTATAACAAAATGAGCACCAAAGGTACACTGAACACACAGGAACTGGACTCTGCTTTATATGCCGAATCAGCTAGGATTGGGTTCAGGTCCACATATCAGAAAACGTGGAGTCGTTTAAACATTACAAGATGACTTTTCATTGAAATATAGTTGATTTACAACATTGTGCTAGTTTTAGATGTACACAGCAAAGTGATTCTGTTTTACACCTGAAAAGAATCTTTTTTAGATTCTTTTCCCTTTTAGATTATTGCAAAATAATGAGTATAATGTGCTGAGCTGTGCAGTAGGTCCTTGCTGGTTATCTACTTTATATATTATAGTGTGTTAATCTCAAACTCTATTTTATTCTTGCTATGAAATCTGAAAGTGGGAGTCAAGGGCTGGTTATGTGGTTTATGAAGTCATCTGTGACATTAAGAAAATTGTTCCTACATTCTAAGAAAATGTGCATCAGAAATTATGTCTGATTTCAGGCTGGCAGGAGGAAGAAAAGCTGAAGAAATCCATGATCTCCCTTCTTTTAAGGCCACTTGTTTAGAATCATCTCAACTTCTTTCATGTACAACCCATAGGGTAAACCCGCCCATATGGCCATGGCTAGCCAGAGAAAAGTCTGGGGAAAATGCTTGTGGCTAAACTAGTTGTTAATGAGCCCCGAAATTATGTTTATTAGTTAGAAAAAGTGGATAGAGATGTATTTAACCATCTCTTTTAAGTCTCTAAATTCAAGAGTGAATGTAGGCCAATTCAATTTTTTTTCCCCCTGATGACAGAATAATATACTTCTTTTGGAAACTATTCACACAAATCAGAAAATTTAAAGACAAGTAACTGACACTCTATCACTCAGATAAATTTCCAGTGCCATCTTTGAACATTTTTTCATATATCTCCTTGAATATACACCATATAATTTTACAGAAATGGCATTATTTCATGTATTCCTAGCTTTCACTAAATCTGCTGAGTGGCTTGTATTTCCTTAAGGTACTTACACGTACGTTACAATTGTCTGCAATGCCCTTTCTTCAGAAGTAAGTAAGGCCATCTTCCTCCCTTTCTCAGCATAGCCAATTCTTTGGTCCATTGGGGTGGTTAACGTCCTTCCTTCCTGCTTCTCACTATGGCTTGCTACCTCACTTTCTTTTGGGTTTTGCTCAAATGTGTTTTTCTCAGTGAAGCCTCCTGAAATCCACTCCATTTATAACTATATTTATCACCCTCCTTTTCATATTTTAATTTTCTCCATAGAACTTATCACCTTTTAAAAAATGTTATATACATTTAGTGATTTTTCTATTTTCTGTTTCTTCCCAAGACGATGGAAACTCCATGAAAGTAGGGATTTTTGTCTTGTTCCCCTTATCCAGTGCATAGAATAGTGCTCAGCCCAAAGTAAGCACTCAATAAATCCTTGCTGAGTGAATAAATCCACAGTACCTCATAATAGCTGATCGCATCATTAGTTGTTAGGATTAAATAAGATAACATGGATGACCACACAGCACAGGGACAGAAGGCGGAGGCTCAGAAGAAGGATGCTGAAGCTGCTTCTATTTCCATGTTTCTCTCAGAATACCTGCCATCCTCTCCTTAAATTTTTATTTAAATGTTTATTTCACCCGTAAGCTCCATGGACTCTTTAAACCATTCTCATTTGTTTTTGCATCACTGGCATTGATCATGGCGTAATATATAGTAGGTGGTCTTTAAGTCGAAACTGACATGAATCATTTGTGGCTATTCCTAAATCTGCAACCTCTGCCATACTTTCTAATTTCTAAATGCTTTCCCCTGCTCTCTGTACTGAAATATTTATGAAGCTATTTGGTACTCAGAGGAAATCAAGTTTTAGCACAGCTGAGGCTATCTTCTCTCTCTAGTCAATGGTTTTGTTGAAAGCTCATTTTAATAAATGCACTAGAGAGGCATTTTTGAATAGGGAAGCGTCACTCAGTTTTGTGAAATGTCTAGGTGGAATAAGTATTAGATGCTTTTGTTATTTCTGCCACTTTGGTTAATGAAGCTGTCCCATTTATAATATAATTAGAGCCAGTGCAATCCTCTCACCAAATATAAAGTGACACACACAGGGTCTTGTTATTAAAGCATTCCCTCTGAAGAGTCACAGGAAACCATTCAAACACAGGACTTGACATACTAGGGTAAATACAACCAATTAAGAAAATGGTAAGTAATTTCATGGGAAAAATTCTAATTCTTACTAAAGATGTTCGGTATCAAATCACCTTTAATTTTTTAAAATCCAGAGGAAGCTATTGTATAAACACGTTTTTGTTTTCCCTGGATGGGGCATTTTTATAAGGCTGTGGTAACAATTCTACCTCTAAATACAAATTCAGAATTCGAGGCGAGAAAAAAAAAGTGTGTCTATAGTGAGCTCCTAGAGACTGAAGGCAAAATTAGTCTTTGAAATTTGGTAATCTCACTCCTAAGAGTGCAAGATAAGTAAACAAAACACATAGAACTCTGCAGAGACAAAATTCATCTCCTCTTCACGGTCTATTAGGCCAGATACTTTTCTATCAGTCAGGACTTTCTTGTCTCGGTTCCAGAAACCAGAGTTATACATAAAGTGGCAACTCCTCTGAGTTAATTTGCTTTACACACTGATTGCCTGACTCTTCCTTCCATCCATCCAGCTCATCCCTCAAACGCCCCTATACACATTTTCCAGAGCAAGCGTTGCTTTTCTCCAGGGCTTGATAAACGTGCGCATCTTTCTTAGCCAAAAACGTCTATATACAGTCAAGAAAATGGACTCTGTAGAATTGAAACATCTTGGGCTTTAACTGAGTCGCATTTATTTCATCTACCAGACTGAATACCCTGAGTTCTGTATCAATCATTTATAGCTACCGTAGTTGAAGTATGATAACTTTAAAGCCACGCAACACATATTTTGGGGTTTGGCAGAGATGCAGGCTAAAGCTTTACACAGCAAATTTCTAAAGAGTATGAGAAGGTAGGTTAAATCATACTTGAATTTGTAAACTTTTAGGATTTCAGGACTCTGATATAGAATTTAATGCTACTTATAAGGAAGAGGCAAATATCCTAAGGGCTTCACTGGTGGCCCAGTGGCAAAAAAAAAAAATCCACCTACAATGCAGGAGACCCCTGTTTGATCCTGGGTTGGGAAAATCCGCTGGAGAAGGAAATGGTAACCCACCCCAGTACTCTTGCCTGGAGAATCCCATGGACAGAGGAGCCTGGTGGGCTACAGACCGTGGGGTCACAAAAATTCGGACATGACTGATTAAGCACATACCAATATCTTAACGTCATTTCTCCTTTAAAACTTCCTCTTCTGCTCGAAGATGCCAGGCACCCTTGAGAAGTACTAAGCTTAGTTGAAAAACCTGAACTTAACATCTGAGAGAATCAGATTCACGTCTCTTCCTTGTCATTTACTAGCTTTGTGACCTTTGGTCACTTCTTAATCTATCTGTGTCATACAAAATACAACCAATAATCCCTTATACTCATAACCCCGCTCACACCTAAAAGCCCCCAAAACATCTGCACACAACCCATATACACATGCATACCACCCTTACACATACACAGCATTCCCACAGTGCTACACCCTCAACCCACCGTACACACATATAATTCTCCCACACACATCCATGGTCTCTCCATACACACCACAATCCCTATACCCAGCCCTTACACACACACAGCATTCCCACAGTGCTATACCCTCAACCCACCACACACACATATAATTCTCCCACACACTCATAATCCCTCCATACAAACCACAATCCCTAGACACATACCCACAACCTCATGACACACATATAACTTCCTAACAAACCCCCAAACCCACACCCATCACTTCACATATACCTACACACATAGTCTCCTTCACACATACAATATACATGCACAATCCTCCCATACTCACTCATACACGTGTGCAACTCCCCCAAAACACACACATACAATCCTATACCCACACACGTTACACAAAAGAAACCTCCCTTCCACATACACTAACACACAAACTCCTTTCTCTTTTTTTCTTGGTCTGGTATAAATTTATTTTCTTTTTTTTTTCTCTTTTTTAAATATTTTAAATTTTATTTTTACTTTATTTTACTTTACAATACTGTATTGGTTTTGCCATACATTGACATGAATCCGCAACGGGTGTATACGAGCTCCCAGTCCTGAATCCCCCTCCCACCTCCTACCCCATATCCTCTCTCTGGATCATCCCCATGCACCAGCCCCAAGCATCCTGTTTTAATAAAGTATACTTGGTTTACAATGTTGCACTAGTTTCAGGTATATAGCAAAATGAGTCAGCTATATATACAGTAATTTTTCAGATTCTTTTCCCTTATAAGTTACTACAAAATGTTGAGTATAACTACCTGTACTGTACAGTAGGACCTTGTTAAGTATTTTATATATAGTAGTGTGTATATGTTAATCCTAAACTCCTAGTTTGTCCCTTCCCCTCTCACCTCTTTGGTAAACATAAGTTTGTTTTCTGTGTCTGTGAATCTATTTCTGTTTTGTAAATAAGTTTTTTTGTATCATTTTCTTTTAGATTCCACATATAAGTGATATCATATTTGTCTTTTTCTGTCTACTTTACTTTACATAGTTGACAATTTCTAGGCCCATCCACACTGATGCTGCTGCTGCTGCTGCTAAGTTGCTTCAGTCATGTCCAACTCTGTGTGACCCATAGACGGCAGCCCACCAGGCTCCCCCGTTCCTGGGATTCTCCAGGCAAGAACACTGGAGTGGGTTGCCATTTCCTTCTCCAATGCATGAAAGTGAAAAGTGAAAGTGAAGTCGCTCAGTTGTGTCCGACTCTTCGAGACCCCATGGACTGCAGCCCACCAGGCTCCTCCGTCCATGGGATTTTCCAGGAGGAGTACTGGAGTGGGGTGCCATTGTCTTCTTCCCACACTGATGCAAATGATGCTATTTCGGCACTTAGAAGACAGGGAAGCAACCTAATATTCATTGACAGACGAATGAATAAAGAAGGTCTGATAGGTAGTAACCCACTGTGTGGTCGCCCGCCTCGCCGATAAGGAGAACGCCACAGACAGGATTCTTCTGACACGCAGGTTTATTGTTACAGCTCTTTAAGGAAGTGGCGAGAGGGCCCCGATGCAGGGAAAGCGGTTGCTTATATAGCCCAGAGGGGAGGCGTGTCAACCTCTGATTGGCTCATAACAGAACACTGTTAGAATCCCTGATTAGCATATCCGTGACCTTAAGAGACACATCTTGCGCATGCATCTTTTTAGTCTACGTTTGCGAAGAACCAGGAAGCAGGAAACCGGCGCCATCCCGAAATGGCGGCTGCGGCTCCCGACATCTCCCCCTTCTTTATTAAATTGCAGTACACCTCAGCGCGTTCAAGCGCCGATCTAGCCCCCGTACTGCCGGCGAGCGATCAAGGCGCATAGTCGTGCTGGAGACCCTGTGGACCTGATTCCCGTGCAATGGGATCATGAGCCCTGGGAGGTACACACAGGACCGCTATCGAAACTCCTGGTGCAATGGGAACCTGAGCCCTCAGGAAGTTCCAACGACAGCAGTGTCTCACGGTGAGAGCAAATTTAACCAAGCCTGAGGGGAGCTTCCCTGTTCTACCGCGAGCAAAGCTTGCTTGATTATTATTTTTTCGTTTTTGTTTTGTTTTCTTATCCTGCAGAGCAACCAGAGGGTGAGTAAGAGTCCCTCAGTCAACAAGCAACCAAACATGGCTACCCCCACCCATTCCTTGAAGTAGGAAAATGCAGAATGTAGCCAGGAGGTGAAGTCTCCAAGGGCCATAGGCTCCACACGCGTGTCATCCAGAACAGCAATTGTTTCTCAAAAAGTTGTGACAAGCCCCCAGCCTCCCGTGCCCAACCACCCTCAATCCAGCGCGTTGCTGAAATGTTCCAGGGCATATGAGTAGTCCCGTAAAGGTTTGCAAGCACGGAGATATCTTCAGTGAGGTTCAGGAGCATCAGAAGAAACAGGATGTTGGCCTTCGGAGCCTGGCGACTCTTCAATCCGTTCCTCATCTCGAGTGCCTTCTTTGGGTCCTTCAGCAGGCTTCTGATCTTTCACGATCCTCGTTAGTCGAGCTGGCACCCAGACGGGATTATCTTGATCCTGAGGAAAAACACACACAGCTCCCCTGGATCTCATTAACACTAGATCCGGGCCTCTCCATTGGTTAGATAGTACATCTTTCCATTTTACTAATTCTTTAGGGCGGCTTGGAGCCGCATGTCTATCTGCAGCGGAACGCCTTAGAGGTATAAGCAGGACCATTATCAGTTTTTATTTGAATAGGCTTCCCCCAGGCTGCCCATGCCTCAAGACAATGGGTGATAACATGCAGTTGTAACATTTAACACCAGCTGCTCTCTGTGCCGATATAACGGCTGCGGCTAATCCAGCATTTGTCAATGGGCCGCCAATTTCTCTACAAGCCTTCATCCAGGCACTTAAACCTTTCCCTTTCCATGGTGTTATTGCATTTCTACATTCTTTGGTACATTGTTCATATATTAATTGTTCAATTAGTGGCATAGCGCCATCGGGATCTCCAAAGATTCGTCCTGCAGCCTCCATCATCCTAGCCACAAAGTCTGAGAACGGCTCGTTGGTCCCTTGTATTATCTTTGTCAGATTACCTGAGACTTGTCCTTTATTTGGTATGCTTTTCCATGCCCTTAATGCTGCCTTATTAATTTGATCATAAACCTCTACAGGGTACATAGTTTGATTAGCCACCCACTGTCCCTGTCCTGTTAGCATATCAAAATTCCATTGAGGATGAGTGGCCATGTTTTGTCTAGCCTGAGCCGCACACAAATCATGATAAATCGCCTTCCAATCTAAATATTGTCCCATAGTTAGGCACGCCTTGACGGTATTATACCAATCGTCAGGGGTCATGGCGTTAGTAGTCAATCTTTCCACCAGTGCTTGTGTGAATGACGCGTTTATCCCGTAGGTTTGCACTGATTCTGCCAAACTCTTTAACAACTTTAGGTCCAAAGGACTGTGTTGTCTGGCATTGTTAGCATCTTCCCAGACAGGGAAAGCAGCTCTTATCTTTTTTCTCTCTTTTTCAGGGATAAGACTGGAGCATGCAGTCTTTATCACTATTTTTGTACCATATCCCTCTTTATGTCTTTTTTCTTTTTTCTTTTGAGAGACTAATTCTAATGCTTCAAGAGGAGGGACTGAGGGCCGATAACCAGGCACGTATGGGTCGGGGCGATAGCGCTCCGCCTCATACTTAGCAGCTTCCTCCTCTAGTTCCTGCTGATCCTCCGGATCAAGCCTTTCAGGGGATTCATCCCCTGAATCTCTGGTGGAGGTGTCCTCCTCGGCCTCCGAGGACGTCTCCTCAGACGACGAGGAAGGGGACCCCACTCTTAGGTTCTTAGATTTATCCAAAACTGGATAGAGTTTATTTTTATCTTTTTTTCGTTCCTTTTTTAATCCTTTTATTGCTAGCCTTTTCTTTTCTTTTGAGCTCACCCCCTTTTCTGCTTCTGATAGGCTATCTTGATGCTCACTCAACACCTTTTGACTCTCCTTTACCTGTTCTCGGCACCTTTCATGCAAACCACAAAGGAGCAGGAGAAATGTAAGAGCGAACAACAAAAGATTAACCATACCTTGCAGAAAATGTCCTAGGACTTCTTCCAACGCTGCCAGTTCTGAATCCTCCTGTAGAGCAGCCAGGGTCCCTCGATTTGGTGGTCTTCTTGGTCCCTCCGTCCGGGTTTCGGCCTTCCCGGGTTTCGGCACCAACTGTGGTCGCCCGCCTCGCCGATAAGGAGAACGCCACAGACAGGATTCTTCTGACACGCAGGTTTATTGTTACAGCTCTTTAAGGAAGTGGCGAGAGGGCCCCGATGCAGGGAAAGCGGTTGCTTATATAGCCCAGAGGGGAGGCGTGTCAACCTCTGATTGGCTCATAACAGAACACTGTTAGAATCCCTGATTAGCATATCCGTGACCTTAAGAGACACATCTTGCGCATGCGTCTTTTTAGTCTACGTTTGCGAAGAACCAGGAAGCAGGAAACCGGCGCCATCCCGAAATGGCGGCTGCGGCTCCCGACACCACTGTGTGTGTCGATAGATGCTACACACACACACACACACACACACACACACACACACGTATACACACCCAACCACATAAAAGGGCAAGCCCTTTCTCTGACTGAAGAGCGTTTTCTCATTCAGGGTCATTTCTCTCATCTCCAGGGCAGAGGATGCCACTGCCTCATTCCTGCTGCTTCATTTTGCTGAGGGAACTCACCGGGGACCAGAGCACATGTCACCCCAAAGGACGACGCACCCCTTGTCCCTGCGCGCGCGCCTCCCCCACTGGCCACGCCCAGCAGAGGGTCTGCCTCTCAGTGAGCTGAGGGCACAAAGGAGGCGCCCCAGTGCTCTGCTCCCAGGCGCCTTTGTCTCTGTCAGTGAAAGTGTGTATGCGCACGCACTTGAGCCAATTCAAAACAACCAGTTAGAAAACAAGTTTTAAATAATATACTGCATGGGTAGAGAGGGAGGATTCACAAGAGCTATCAAAACAATTTTTCTACTTCGATAGTGTGTGTAGTGATGGCTCAGAGCAGAAAATGGCCCGAGGAAAGAAACACCAAGAGGAGCAATTGAGTGATGCTTCAGGAAATAACCAGACCTCTAGCTCACCAAGCGGGTCTATGGTACGTGAGAGGCCAGCAGCGACAGGGTGAGCAAGTGCCCAGAGGAGATGCAAAGACTGCAGTTTTTATCACCAGAGCCTCGGCAGGCTCCAGAATTCCCGAAGCGTCTTGAACGCACCCCACCACGGCCAGTGCCAGGCACTCAGGCCCATGCTCCGGGTTGGGGACCAAGGGGTGCACCCAGGATGAGTGCAGGTCAGCAGGAGAACAGGGGCCTCAAAGACATATTATTGAGAGCAACACTTCAGACTGGCATCACAATAGTTATCTCAGGAACAAGCAGAATTTTGTTGGCTTTCCTTACACTTATTCGGGGGATTCCCAGGTGGCCCTAGTGGTAAAGAACCCACTGGCCAGTGCCGGAGACATAAGAGACACGGGTTCAATCCCTGGGTCAGGAAGATCCTCTGGGGGAGGGCATGGCAGCCCACTCCAGTATTCTTGCCTGGAGAGTCCCATGGACAGAGGATCCTGGACTACAGTCCATAGGGTCACAAAGAATCAGACTCAACTGAAGCAGCTTAGCATGCATACACACTTATTTTATGATTTCATTCACAGTTCTTAGGGGAAGGAATAATAAGGGTGAAATCATAATTGTTTCACAGTTGAAGGACACTAAGGCCCCAATCTTGCTGGGATTAAGTCATATATTATACAACCATAATTTTATTAATATTTTTCCCAAACGAATTTTTATAAATTCCCCAATGGTAAGAACAGTTACCATTTTGCTGTTCAGCAGTAATTAACACAACACTGTAAATCAACTATACTTGGATTAAAAAACAAGGAATTAACTTTAAAAATGCAAGTAACATGTCTTATTAATAAAATTTAAATGTCAAAAATAAAATGCAATTATCGAGCTATTAAAATTAATCTAAAAAAGAGTGGGGTAATA
>SJYC01149211.1:0-54614 GCA_006408675.1 Madoqua kirkii | reverse complement strand
TGCCCTCTGATGCCCTCTTTTAACACCTACCATTTTACTTGGGTTTCTCTTACCTTGGGCGTGGGGTATCTCTTCACAGCTGCTCTAGCAAAGCACAGCCGCTGCTCCTTACCTTGGATGAGGGGTATCTCCTCCCACCACCCTTCCTGACCTTCAGCCTGAGATGGCTCCTCTAGGCCCTTTTGCGCCTGGGTAGCCACCACTCCTTGGACATGGGGTTGCTCCTCCTGGTTGCTACCCTGGCCTCAGGAGTGGGGTTGCTCCTTCTGGCCACCGCCCCTGGCCTCGGACGCGGGGTGGCTCTTCCCGGCCATTCCTGCACCATCACAGCCTGGCACTCTAACCTGCTGTCCCTGACTTCGGAGGTAGGGTAGCTCTTGGCTGCGCTTAGTGTGCTGGCCACCGCCACCGCCAGTCCTTGGAATTCTCTGGAATTCTCCAGGCCAGAATACTGGAGTTGGTAGCCTTTTCTTTCTCCAGGGGATCTTCCCAACCCAGGGATCGAACACAGGTCTCTTACTTTGCAGGTGGAATCTTTACCAGCTGAACTATAAGGGAAGCCCCAAAATACTGGAGTGGGTATCCTATCCCATCTCCAGAGGATCTTCCTGACGCAGGAATTGAACCGGGGTTCTCCTGCTCTGCAGGCAGATTCTTTACCAACTAAGCTATGAGGGAAGCCCAGATGGTAAAGAATTTGCCTGCAATGCAGGAGACTTGGATTCGATCCCTGCGTTGGGAAGATCCCCTGGAGAAGGAAACAGTAACCCACTCCAGTATTCTTGCCTGGAGAATTCCATGGACAGAGGATCCTGCAAGGCTACAGTCCATGGGATCACAAAGAGTTGGACATGACTGAGTGACTAACACTTACTTACTTAAATAAAGACAGCATGGAGTAAGATGCAGTCTACTCCAAAGACTGGAATCATAAGCAAGACCTAAACCCTTGTTGAAAGCTAGTGAGGTTTTGGGATTGTTACTGTAGCTTAATTTTGTCCATTCTTGCTATTGCACATGTAGTTATTATTTCAACAATTGACATGGATGTGGGATTGTGGTAGGGGAATAACCTAGAATAAAAGACGAGCCAAGGTATGCTAGATGACAAAGAGTAGATTTTAATTTTATGCATGGGAAGTTTAGTAAGAATGAGAAAGGAAATAATTTTGAGATCAGAGGGAAAGGTCATTCAGAAAGGGACATGTACAGGGGGGCAGGAAATCAGTTAGACTATGATTATAGTTGAGAAGCAAGAGTCTGAATATGGGCAAGGTTCATGTAAATGAAAAGTTGGAAGATTATGAAGAGTGATTGAGAAGGAAAAAAATTAATGGGCATGAAAATGTATTTACCATGGACAACGAGAAGATGATTTAAAGATGGTATCAATATTTTGAAAGAGTATTTTGGAAATAGGTATCACACAAGAACACCTTTTGAAATGGATAGGATAAATTCCTACCAGAACTTATTACACTTGGGATGGCCTTTTCTAGTGGGAGTAGTTTGCAGGCAGTTGGCGATGAAGGTCTGGACAGTAGGAATCCTGGTGTGATTACATATCTGGGCATTATCCTTGTATAAGGATGCAATTTGGACAATATTACCTAGGGATAGTGGCTAGAACTAAAAGAGGAACTTAGGGAAAAGGGAGTTAGGGGATTGGGAAAAATAAACCTGATGGGAGGAATGTCGGACATCTAAGTAGAAAATGCTGCCACGGCTGGCTGGCAAGGAGCTCTGTGAGGTGCTTGCAGAGGCAAACAAGAGTGTAAGGAGGCAAATTAGTGCATACTCCAGTATAGGTTTCCATGCCCTTCTCCAGGGAATCTTCCCAACCCAGGGACTGAACCTGTGTCTCAATCTGCTGCATTGGCAGGTGGGTTCTTGCCATTAGTGCCACCTGGGAAGCCCAATTAATTGCAAGTAAGTGGTTAAATACCTATCCTATTATTCTGAAGCAGTTAAGTTTTAGAGGAAAAAAAATATAGTACACAGTTATAAGGCCAGGAATTTATAAACATTCATAATGAATGTTTGAGTTTGTAAAATGCGGAAGTTTGATGTTTTCTTCAGTCTAAGAATGAAAACTAGAAATAACAATAGCACTTACTTGAAAAAAAAATTCTTGACTTATATTGGAAATTTATAATTTTAAACTTTAATTGCTCTGTCTTTGCTGTGCCTACCAGTTAGAAATGAGTTTACTATGTTCTTTGCTTGGGTATTGGTTGTATTTTTAGGTAAAAATATTCTTCAATTGATTATGACACATTAATCTTTCTCAGTTTTCATGTATCAGGGCAAACTAACCAGCAGATGCTCACAACTGAAAGGCTGAGTTTTTGAACATGCCATTCTCCACTCCCTCCAGAGTTCACAGGCAATGCATCCTTTAGTTTTGAAGTTTTCCTGGGTGGATCAGATAGGTTGGTGTTACACTACATTTCTTAAGAATAGGTCAGACCACCATCTATTTCTTTTCCTCTGGCTTCACACTTCAGTATGTTAGGGTCCTGGGACATCATGGCAGAGAAATCTCACCCACTGGTCCACCACCAGCCTGCTGGTGGCTGCGGAATTACAGACAGAGTGCTTGAGAGAAGTCGCGGGGATGGATGAGACTGCCCGGGGAGGAAAAGCGTGGAGCAAGATGCTGTGAAGATCGAATCTGCCTTCTTCTGAAAGCAGCACCAACCAGAGTGATTTCATCCAGAATAATAAATAACAATTTCCTTTCATTTCTCAGCCTAATCATTCTGTCACTTGGTGTTTACTGTAGATAAAAGTTTAGGGCCTTTCTTAGATATGGAGAGTTTAGCACATAGTTCTCTTTCAGGCACTTAGCAAGTAATTAAGGCTAGTTCTTTGGGAATTCTGTAGTTTACACCAGAGAAGGTTGTTTGAGATTCTATTTTCTGTGCTAAAGCTATCTTATCATCATCATCATAATCATCATCAGTGAAGCATACTTTCTCATTGCACAGTAAATTGGAATTATAGACTTAAGTTTGGGAGCCTTGTGTTTCCAGGTCCTTGAGATATAATCTTTATCAGGAGCCCAGCATCCTCACGTGCCCACTGTATAACCCATATTTCATTTCATGCTTCTGACCTTTCTTTTCCAACCCTTTGAAAGTTTTGATTTGATTGGTTAATTAAGTGGGCTTTATTCCAGGGTTGTGCATTTTCTTGTTAATACAGACCTTCTGGAGACATGGGCTTTGCTGGTGGCTCAGATGATAAAGAGTCTGCCTGCAGTACAGGAGGGCAATCCACTCCAATATTCTTGCCTGAAGAGTCCCCATGGACAGAGGAGTCCATAGGGTTGCAAAGAGTCAGACATGACTAAGCAACTAACACTTTTCTGGAGCTATAAAGCCTTAACCCATATAGCTCTCATTAACAAAACAATGTTCAGGAAAACAGAGGAGGTATTTTTTGAGAAGCCTTTAGACATCCTTTTAATCATACTACTTTAGTGATCAGTGACTTTGCTTCTCCTCTCTGTATATGTAAAGAATAGCTGAATACCATTTTGATGTGAGTTGAGCAGAGAGAAGACCAGGACCTGTGATTAACATTCTTGCATTTTAATTTTGATTAGGAGTAATCAGATGATTTAGCTTTAAGCAGATTCAAAATGTTCCATTATACTTCACAGTAGAATAGCATTGCAGCATGTATGTTACCATATGTGAAACAGATCACCAGTCCAAGTTCGAAGTATGAAACAGGGCACTCAAAGCCAGTGCACTGGGACAACCCAGAAGGATGGGATGGGGAGTGAGGTGGGAGGAGGGTTTCGAGGTGGGGGACACATGTATATCTGTGGCTGATTCATGTCAACGTATGGCAAAACCCACCACAATATTGTAAAGTCATTAGCTTCTAATTAAAATAAATAGATTAATTTAAAAAAATCTTTCAGAAGAAAGTGAATAATTCACATATCTGAATCAAGATGGACAAGGAGAAGCGTCAGGGCAGGTCTTGGTGAGGAGAGTGGAATCTCTAGCTTTGTGATTTGCTTGGTTATCACTGCTCTGCTTCTCTGCCCTGGCAGCACAGTAGGGACCATACAGCAAGTCTGCGGGTGGTGGTGGAGGGATGCACTACTTTTGTGCTTAAATTAAACCAGGGAAACTAAGGGAGATGAGGAAGAAAAAAACTGAAGGGGTTTTGGTTCAGATATCAAATGGGTGTGTCCCTCCTGAAACCATTTAAGAATTGCTCTTGGGCTAGGAAGTAGCTGGAGCCAAGGCCTAGGAAATGGACTAAAGTACGGGGCCTGGATGCAGGAGCCCTGAGTGACTCTGTGTCTGGCCGCTTCACTGTTGGAGGAGATCTGCTCTTTGCCGATGATTTGAGACCTCATGAGTTTCCCCCATGAGCATGCATCCTTGCAATCCCCAGGCCCTGCGTATCTTTGGACATCTAATGGACTAGAAGAGGAGCTCAGATCTCCACATTTCGGAAGCCAGAATGGACAGAGGGAGTGTAGACTCCTGCTATCCACAGATGAAAAAAGAGTACTGAATAGGTTAACTTACCCAAATTCTCACAGAAACAAAGGAGAGTCTGAGCAATGTAGTTTTTCACTTCACAGTTGGGGCTTTCCCAGTTAATCTGTTTTGTTATAATTGCAGAAAATAGCAGTGCCGCAAATACTAAAATGCAGCTAGAGATTCTCCTGCTGTGTCTCCTCTGTTCTTGGCTGTGTGTGTGTTCTGGGTCCCTCTTGTGGTGGCTAGGGTGGACTGGGCAAGGATGTTGCCCCACACCCAGGGAGGTCTCAAGCGGCAGATGAGCTGCTGAGCGAGGTGCTTTCTTGCGATGCTAACAGCATTCAGGTTGAGAGATTTGTGTCATGGTGGAGGAATAAAGCAAAGCTGTCCGAGGAAAATTGAAATAATCAAAAGAGAACTTTCTCAGGCTCCCACGACCCATCTAACCATGACGAGCATCTGTACTGCCATAGGCTGCCTCCCCACCTCTTCCATAGATACACTTCTGTGTCCGAAATTAAAGGAATTTCTCCACTTTTTTACGAGATCCCATCAACTATCTAGCAAAGGAAATCACTGCTAATTCTCACTGTGATCAAGTTTTTACTGTCTCCTGATTCCGAGCAGCAATCACATTTTCTGTTATTGCCCACATCTTTAAAAATAAGCCCCTCTTGACTTCACTTCTTATTTTAGCTATTGCTCTTTTGTAGCAAGCATTTTAAATTCCCTTTTTCCTATTCCTTTTTCAACCCACTCCAATTTGATTTTCCCAGACCACACTACTGAAACTGCTCTTGTCAATAGGCTCATGACTTAAAATGCCTCCTACCTTCCAAAGACTTTTGCATTTATATGTGACATTCATCTCTCCTGTATTAAACTTTCTACTTGAAATCTCCATGTGAAGTTCTAATAGACATCTCCAACTTCGTGTATCCCAAAACTGAGCTTTTGATCTTTCTCCTGAAAGCTGTTCTACCTGCATCTCTCTCTCACTCTAGTTCAGTCCATGGCAGCTTCATCCTTCAAGGTACTCAGGCTGAAAACCCTAATTAGCCTAAGATGAAGTTGCCTAGTCGTGTCCGACTCTTTGCGACCCCATGGACTGTAGCCCACCAGGCTCCTCCGTCCATGGGATTTTCCAGGCTAGAGTACTGGAGTAGGGTGCCATTTCCTTCTCCAATTAGCCTAAACTCCTCTCTTTTGTTTGTCTCACATCTAAACATGCAAGATGTATTGTTTGCCCTACCTTCTTGCCCCTTACATTGCCATAATGCTGATGTAACCGAATCATTACTCACCTGGAAGATTACAGTAGACTTTTAACTGGTATCTCCGCTCCTATGTTTTTCCTCTGGAATCTGTCCTTCATAAGGCAGCTAGAGAAATCCTTTAGAAATATAAGTCAGATCATGATGCTCCTCTGCTAAAAACCCTCCAATGGATTCCAATTTTAATTAGAGGAAAACCTAAAGTCTTTACCTGCACCATTACCTTCATAGCTTATTTCCTGCTACCCCTCCTTGTCTTATTCCCTTCTAGGCAAACCGTCCTTAGAGCTTTTGCACTGGAGCGGTTTTTCCCCCATGTATCCCTGTGGCTATCTCCCTCACTCCTTCAAGATTTATTCAAACACCACTTTCTCAATGAGCCCCCAGCCCCCTGACAACACCACTTAGCAGTGTAGCTGCTTCCGCCTTATTCCAGTACCTTTAATCCCTTTACACTATTCTATTCCTGCTTTTCTTTCCATAGAATTTATCAACTTTCAGTTTACCTTATAATTTGCTCACTTATGATATCTGTTGTTTATTGTCTGTCACTTTCTAGAACATTAGCCCCACACAGGGCTCAGATTATTGTCTGTTTGGTTCATCGATGCTTGAAATTCTTAGAAAAGTTGCTTGGCGTACGGTAGACAAAAATGTTAAATTAATGAACGCATAAGCAGTTTCCTTTCCCAAGGACAAAGGCTCCCATGAGGTCAGAAGCTGGGAAAATTAGAAAGTGGAGGAGGAAAAGTGAAAAACAGGATGAGGACCAAGACAAGCCTAAGCTGGCAGGCTTTGTCTTGTGTTGTAAAGGTGGGTTTGACTGATGGAAGTTACTATGCAGCACTGAAAACCTGATTTCTTCACCATTCTCCATGGGCTGTGACTTCCAGAATCTCTACGACTTTGATTTTCTTCTTTGCATGCATTTCAGTTTGTCAAAATCTCTTTTAAACATATGATGCCCAAAATGAAACACAATATTTCAGATACACTGAAACCAGCATCCCACTAATATCATGGGTCATTATCTTGTCTGAGCCTGCATGTTCAGCAATGTAGTCAAAAAGATCTTTAATTTCCCAGGGTTGAATGACACATGACTCAGAAGGAGCCTGCTGTCAACCAAACCCACAAGTTACTTTTGTTTATTCTTTCCCACAAAACACTTCAACAAAACCTGCTTAACTCTATTCTTTTAACCTATGTGTATGACTTTCATAAGTTTTCATCTTTGGAAATTTGACAATTAAAAAAAAAGTTGTTAAGGTGTTCATAAAATGTCCTGGACAGAGTTCTTGAGAAAATCTATGCCAAACTATTACAAACCTATATTTCCATAATAGCAGGATCTATTTAATACTCTGGATATATAGGTTTAAGCTAGCTATTTCTTACTCTTACCCACAAAGTTGTTACTGAATAATTTTTCAGATGTTTTGCTGAAAATCCAATTACTATGCCCATAGGATTCTGTTGATTTTCTAGCATTTTGACCAAAAAGGAAAGTGAGACCAGTTTGGCATAGTTTTGTTAGATAAGCCCATGTAGGCTTTTGGGGAGCCCTTTATATGAACTCACAAATTATCTTTGATTAATTCTGTCTTGTAGTCAGGTTTGCTATTTCCAATTTGAAGATTTGATCATCTCCATCACAGTGACATTTTACCTCTGTTTATTTTGTGACTTATATGTGGAAAGAAATATTCATATACTTCTTCTAGATAAGTAGTCTTTATCATTTAAATTTTAATATGTTCTTTTCTATAACTGCATATATGGAATCTTATCATACAGATTTTAATGTCATCTTTCTTTTGCTAGTTTGCTTGACTCTTTTCTTTCCTTATCCCTCCTCCTCCATTCACACTGTCCATTCACTTTTGCTCCAGATACTTCATATTAGCACCTAGTATACGTCTTACAAGGAGTCTTCCTAGCTGGCTGAGTGGTAGAGAATCTGCCTGCTAATGCAGAAGACACAGGAGACATGGGTTCGATCCCTGGTCTGGGAAAGTCCCTTGAAGTAGGAAATTGCAACCCACTCCAGTATTCTTGCTTGGAGAATTTCATGGACAGAGGAACCTGGTGGGCTACGATTCATGGGGTCACAAAGAGTTGGACATGACTTAGCATGCATGCATGTACATCTTATGTATTTCTATGTAATTGTACATTCATATAATCATGGGTGACTTCCTCAGTGAATTCTTAGGTGGCCTATTTTAAAGAGAATCAGCTTATCCATCCTTCCCTGAGAGAGGATATTACCCATAAACTGTCCTAGAAGCATCTATTTTTGTACTTTGAGACCTCAACCTAAAGGTAATAGAATAATTCACTATCCTTTCACTCAATCAAATTCGTGGAGCTCCTCCTGTGTCCCAGCCACTGTACCCAGTTGTGTAGCAACTTCGGGCCTTGCCAAGGTACAATCTACCTCTCTATTTTTTCTTTTATCTCTGAGGAAAAAAAAAATCTCTCCTGCTTAGAAGGTGTTTCTTACTAACTGAATGTTTGTATCCTCCCCAAGTTCACATGTTGAAGCCCTAACCCCCCAACGTTACTCTGTTTGGAGAGAGGGCTTCTAAGGAGGCAAAGTTAATTGAGGTCATAGGGTGAGGCCCTGATCTGATAGGATTAGTGTCCTTATAAGAAGAGATGTCAGAGAACTTTCACCAGAGGGAGACAGAGTCTGCTAATTGGAAGACACAAATTTTAGTGTGTTGGGGGAGGGTGGTGAATAAGAGTACACTCTGTGGTATATGAGGGAAAATATATTTAATAACATCAATAAAATTATAGTTATTCATTAGAGGAATGTTGTTACCTATATGTCTCACTTTCTTTCAAGACTCAAACATGCGGATTTCTCCTACAATGTTCAGCAATATTAAATATTAGTGTGTTATGAGCCAGGGCTTCCCAGATAGCTCAGTTGGTAAAGAATCAGCCTGCAATGCCAGAGACTCTGGTTTGATTCCTGGGTCGGGAAGATTCCCCTGGAGAAGGGATAGGCTACCCACTCCAGTATTCTTGGGCTTCTCTTGTGGCTCAGCTGGTAAAGAATCCGCCTGCCATGCAGGAGACCTGGGTTTGATCCCTGGATTGGGAAGATCCCCCAGAGAAGGGAAAGGCTACTCACTCCAGTATTTGGGCCTGGAGAATTAAAAGGACTATATAGTTTATGGGGTCACAAAGAGTTGGATACAACTGATCGACTTTCACTTTACTTCATGAGCCAAGTTGTATTCCCCCCGCATGACTTCCCCTTACCTTGGAATGTGACTGTACTTGATTAAGTTAAAGCTGGGTCTTCAGAGTGGCCCTAACCTGATCTGACTGATGTCCTTATAAGAAAAAGAGATTCTGATATGGAGAGATACCAGCAATGTGAGTACAGACAAAAGCCTGAGAGGGGGCCCAGAGAGAATGGATTCCTCTGCTAGTTAAGGAAAGGGGCCCCAGAAGAAACCAAGCTTTTAGATGTCTTTGCCTTAGACTTTTGGTTTTCACAGTTGTAAGAAAAAAGTTTCAGTTGTTTAAGCCACTCAGTCTGTGATACTGTGCTATGGAAGCCCAAGTATACTTATGCAGACTGGGTATAAGGATTACATTTATTTTGTTTTCCTAACTCTCCCTTCTCCTAATGTTTTGTAGGCACTGCAGTTACCTTCTAGCCCCTTTGCTGTTTAAGGAAACTATTCAGGTCTGCTCTCAGATACTCTGGGCACAGTATTATTTCTATGAGAATTAAGTACTAGCAAATTCATGTGAAGAACATGATTTTTCTCTCTTGATCAAAAAGCTGGCTATCAAGGGGTTAACCAATCATTTTGAAAAGCACGTAGAGTACAACATTCTATCTATTAAAAATCTGTTCTTCCCAAACATGCATAACCTTGCCTAGGACACACTCTGAAAGCACTTTTCATTTATTATCGTTTATTGTTCTATTTATGTGAATTTTCCTTCCAAGTTCTGCCTGTAACATTCTCCATCTCCTTTTTATGAGGACAAAATTGTAGTGTACCCATCCAGATGGTGGGAGGTTGGTAGAAACAGACCCAGAAATGGGCCTTAAAATCTTAAACCCACACTCAGTCTTCAAGGCCAAGATGACTCAATGTATCATGCAGAAAGTGAAGCCAGGGTCCAGGATGGGGCCATGTAATAATAAATAAAAGTGCAAAGATGGTACCTAGAGTAGGAAATGGCAACCCACACCTGTATTATTGCCTGAAAAATTCCATGACAGAGGAGCCTGGCAGGCTATAGTCTATGGGGTCGCATACAGTCAGCCATGACTGAGCGACTGATCGCATAGAGATGGGAAATAGCTGGACTGACTCAGAACTTATTCTCTGGAGCCCAAATCTCCTCAGGGTTCCTGAGCTAAATTCTCACACTTAGTGTATTCTTTGAGCCAGATTCTAATCTGTTCCCTTCTTTACCTGGAAGTCTTTGCCCCACAGCTGGGGCTCATTTGGTCTGGATTTTCATCTATAAATTGCTGTCAGTGAGGATCTTGAGGAGCTAATTGGTGAAAATAACCTAAAAAGGGGACCCTAGAAGGGAATGAGAGAAACTGAATTTTCCTCGTTCCCTTCCTCCAAGAATCGTGTTACCCTTTGCCAAGAAACAACTAGCTTTGAAGCTTGAGTAATCTCTCTTGTTTGAAAGCTAAAAGCCAACTTAGATGAAATGCCATCAGACAAAAGTATGTTTCTCAGTCTTGTTGAGAAGTGTGGAGCGGATAGTGTTTGTGATTCAAAGTCCCACTTGGACACACTTCAAAGAGGGACTCCAGGCACAACCGCTAAAAGCTCCACCAGCCCCAGGACGCACAGATTTCTAGTCGCTGGGGCCCCAGCTCAGTTCCCGTATCTGAGAAGCATCATAATTGCTGTCCTTTTAATCTTTTTTGCAGCTTATCAAATGGAGGCCACTTCACAGCAGGACACAGGTTCAAAATAATAAAAGCAAAATTTGTAGTGATTTGATTTTCCCTTAAAAAAATCTTTGCAGTGATACTGAAGCTTAACAAAAGTACAGGGATTTAAATTGGCAAAAGCGGGTTTAGGAAGAGCTCAGATGATGGAAAAGCACTTCTAGCATCTAAGAAGTGAAACCAGCAAAGTAGATATGAATGTCAGGTCACAAGCTAAGGTGTACAACCATAAAGCTTTCCAGTTTTTATACAGCCACTGATTTTAATCTCTAGATTTCACTCCATGAAGGTCTTATAACTTGATCTGTCTATTCAGGGTTTTCAGTGTCCAACTAGCTGCTTAAGTCACCTGTATACATCTCTCAATCAGTCAGCTTTCAGATACCCATTGTCCCATTGGGATGTGGTCATTTGCTCCTGTGACTTGCCATCTTAATGCATCTTGTCCCTGTGCCTGACCCATTGCCTCCAGCAGCTCTGCTTACTCCTTCCACATAGAGTCTGGAGCACAGGGACCGTCAGGTCATTGACATGGCACACGAGAAGTCCTTCCCTAGGTATGTAATCATACTATAGAGATGTACCTGTATCCTGTCCACTTTTGTCCTTTCCTCTAAATACTAAATCTGTTCCATTTTAAATACTGCCTTCATTTCATTTTAGGGTCTTTTTTTTTCTCCTCAGAATATAAGTGTAGAATGAGTAGAGCTACTCTATGCAAAAGGAAAATGAAACAGAATAAAACATTTTTTAAAAAGAACATAGCTCTATTATAGTGGCCTATATTGTGAGAAGTAAGTAAAATGTGACAACATAAATAATTAATAAGAGAAAAATGTGATGGATTTTGTGACTTCAAAAAAAATGCATCCTGGGCAGGGTGTGATTAGCAGCAGGGGCTGGAAGGATCCCTGGGAGAGAGGAGACTCAGGCTGTACCTTGAATGAGGTATGCATTTCTGCAGGCAGATAAAAAGTGATCGCAAGGGCGATGGACGTTCCAAGAAAACCTAGTGGTTTATTCTGGCTCTAGATTTCCAATTTAGATGACTTCCGAGAAGCACAGGCAGGCTTAGGGTCAACTTACAAGTTGGAAGATAACACATGGGGTTTGAGTTTCTTTGAGGTTTGAGTGTGTCAAGGTCAGTTTAGGTGTACCTCTAAGAGAGCCAAAGCCCTAGATTAGTTTCAGAGCTCTCCTGATCTCCTGGAAGTGCTCCTGACCACAAGACCAGTCTGTGGGTCAGAGCAGATGAGATCAGAAAGCCCTCCTCAACAAACCTCCCACCCACTCCAGATGGAGTTCATTAGTGCCTCCAGCCCAGCCCGCCCACCTCTGCAACCTTTGCTTGCCTCCCTCATTGGAGTCATCATTTTGCTCATTTTGTTTATAGGGCCATTTTTCCTGCATGCTCTGGTCCCTGAGAGCAATGCTATGTTTTATTCCCAGTGCCCCTTGCTGTCTTCAGCATCTAGTACTTTCCTAGGACCTAGCTTAGGAGGAACTTAGTTGAGTAGAAATGAAAAGACCCACTGCCAAGACAACTTCTGCTAGTCTTTACGGAGCTCTGTCTTTTTATATTGGAGGAGGCAATGGCAACCTATTCCAGTACTCTTGTCTGGAAAACCCCATGGACGGAGAAGCCTGGTAGGCTGCAGTCCATGGAGTTGCTAAGAGTTGGGCATGACTGAGGTGACTTAGCAGCAGCAGCAGCAGTATTTTTATATAGGTTGAAGTGAATCTCATCTAGCTCTTACGGTAGAAAAGTGGGTTGAGTTAGACATTCTCTGTTTTCCCCATTTATTTACTTTAAAAAATAATACAGTTTTTGCGTGTTACTTTCATTTAGTTATTACAAAACACTGGCTGTATTCCCCACGTTGTACAGTGCATCCTTCCACCTAGTCGTTTGTACCTCCCACTCCCTCACCCCTGTGTTGCCCTTCTCCACCCTCCCCACTGGTAACCACCCATTCATTCTCTATATGTGCAACAACTTCTTTTTTGTTATATTCACTAGTTTTCTGTACTTTTTAGATTCCAGACACTACTGTTTTTCTCATTTCATAGATGAAGACATGGAGGCAAATGTAGATTAAGTAACTTTACAAAGATGACAGAGTCAGTAACTGGCAGAGCCAGCATCCCAATCCAGTAGCCACCCAATGTCATCAGATACTTATTACGGGTCTATGTCCTCTACCGCCACGTGTGAGGAGATAGCGAAATGGGTGAATTGGAAGAGTTTCTGTCTTTATGGAGCTTTTATTCAAGAACTGGATGACAGGGTGTACGCCAGTAAATAAATATCCTAAATCAGACAATAATAAAAGCAAGAAAGCTAACAGCTAGTATAATGTAATGAAGTCTGACTGGGTCAAGGGAGGCCTGTGACCACTTCTAGATAACACGGCTGAGAAGTCAGTGACGTTGAAGCGAGATTTAAAGAATGAGAAGGCACTGCTGGCAGAAGTTCTATGGGGCCCCCTGGAGAGTACATGGAAGCTCTGCCCCCTTTCTCCACACCTTGCCCTACACTTTGCCCTATATGTCTCTTCCACTGGGCTGTCACTCAGTTAGATAATATTACAATAAACTCGTTTTTTTTTTAAAAAAGATGGAGGGGGCTTCCCAGGTGGCACAGTCACAAAGAATCCATCTGCCAGTGCAGGAGATGCAAGAGACACAGGTTCAATCCCTGGGTCAGAAATATTCCCCGGAGTAGGAAACAGCAATCTACTCCAGTATTCTTGCCTGGAAAATTCCAAGGACAGAGAAGCCTGGTGGGCTACAGCCCATTGGGTTGCAAAGAGCTGGACTTGGCTGAACAGCTGAGCACAGCACACAGTACAGCAAGTTAAAAAAGAAAAAAGTTCCTTGGGCAGGGAATGGGGAAGAGCTTACTCTTTGTGACTGGAGTTTGGGGAAGAGTTGAGCAATTGAAAAAGTGGAAAGGCCACGCTTTACGTGTAACAGTAAGAATTTGAATTTATTCTAAGTGCAGTGGGAAGAGTTTTTCACTGGGTAGTCAAAGGATTTATGGTTTATAAACATCACTCTATTTTAATAAGGATGATTTGTAGTTGTGGGTGTAGGAGTAGGGAAAACAGGCAGGAGGTCATAGCCCCGTTCTGGTCAGAGGTGACAGTTGCTGGAAACAGAATGGTGGCTCCCTATGGAGAGAAAGGAGTAGGGTGAGAAATATTTTGGAGTTTGAGCCTACAGCTCACTGATGGATTGGATGTGGCAAATGGGAAAGAAAGGGAACTGAGATATTCCTAGTTTTTTTTACTTTAGTTACTGTTTGAACGTTTGTGTCATTTTACAGAGATGGGGAAAGGACTGAGGGAGGAACCAGTCTTGATAAATGAGATGAAATTCTAGAACTTTTGTTTGAATTGTGATTCTGAGCTTCTTTAAATATCCATCTGGAGTCTTATGGAGGCAATTGTACACGGAGTCAGGAGCTCAGGGGTCACCCAGGTTAAACAGAAACTTCTAGACAGTGAGTTTTCACATCATCATAATACAATTTTTGTGGTTTCATCGTTTCTGCTCCAGAGGAGAATCCATTTTCTCAAAAACATGCCTTGACATCTCAAGTTTATGTTTTATCAAAACAAGTCAATTCTATTCCCACCACCACCACAGGGTGGTAGTAATATTAACCAGGGAGATCACAGAGTAAGCAGGCTGGAGGCAGTTGGGAAATAAAATGTGTAAATGTGTGTCCATGCACTGTAATCAAACTATGCCATTCTTGGGAAAGGGAAGTCACAGCAAGCATTGTATACTGGGAGTCAACAAAACCTCTTACCAAGGAGGCTGCTGTTAAAACAGGAACTTTGAGCAAATATAGAAACTATGTCGGGAGAAGGAAATGGCAACCCAGTCCAATATTCTTGCCTAGAGAATCCTGTAGACAGAGGAGCCTGGTGGGCTGCTGTCCATGGGGTCGGACAGAGTCGGGCATGACTGAAGTGACTTAGCATGCATGCATGCATTGGAGAGGGAAATGGCAACACACTCTAGTATTCTTGCCTGGAGAATCCCAGGGATGGATGAGCCTGGTGGGCTGCCATCTATGGGGTTGCACAGAGTTGGACACAACTGAAATGACTTAGCAGCATCAGCAACAGAAGAGACTATGTCTAGTAATGGTGCTGATGGTGCTAAATGGCTTCATTCGTGTCTGACTCTTTGCAACCCTATGGGCTGTAGCCCGCCAGGCTCCTCTGTCCATGGGATTCTCCAAGCAAGAATACTGGAGTGGATTGCCATCCAGGGGATCTTCCTAACCCAGGGATCGAACCCATGTCTCTTGTCTCGACAAGCAGGTTCTTCACCACTAGCGCCACCTGGGAAGCACTGACATCTGAATGCAGCCCTTTCCATGGCAGAGAGGTGTAGAACAGGAGCAGATGGCTTCAGCCAGAGGATTAACAGAATGTGGCAATATAAGGCGAAGGCAAATTTAGACCAAATCCGAACAGAACCCATTCTCTCAGCTATATCTGGCAAATAACTATCATATTGTGGTGAGGAGGAACTAGAAATTTACATCAAAACCCTTACTATGCATCCTTTGTAATTTTTAAATTCATTTATGCCTAAATTAACTGTATAATAAGATAAATATATATCTAATTCTAGTTTCTGTTCAATCTTTTTGGACTAATCCATTTTGATTTTCTTACTCACTAAGTCCAACATAAAATTATCAGATCTTATTAATGCCATGCTGGCCATTAAGATTCTGATGTCTCCAGAGTAGGCAGAACAGTTGGTGGAACATTTCACATGATGATGTCTTAGCGAGCCAGGTTAATTCCTTCCTGGATATGCTATAAGATTCAACTAATATCTTAAAGCTAGACACAGATAAATTGATCACATTTCCTGTCTGAAAGCTAGGAGGAACAGTCCTAAGCAAATGAACCTGGGTTGGCTGGATTTTGCCCTGAAAAGAGGGGATGTATAAATGTATATAATACTTCTAAAAAAAATGGGCCCAGGAGAACTCTCAGCTGCCTGGAGAGGCAGTCTCTACCTCTGCTGCTTGACATCAGATCTTCTAATTAGAGAATCCAGTGATTCCCCCTTTAGACCTTACCCAAGTGGCTAAAATGCTCAGAACGTCAAGCAGAAATTATTTATCCTTGTCAGTTAATGTTTATGGCTCACTCACTGTATGCTGGCCATTTTATTGACAAGGCAACTTTCTATGAACCATGGTCCTCAGGACGTTGAGGATTAATGGAGCAAAACAGAAGATTTGGCAATTTGGCACCTAGCAGGCTGAATATTCTTCTGCATTTCCCAGGATATGGAAAACTGCTGGCATAACGACAAGCCCATTTTCCATAGAGTTCTACTTGGTTTGCATTATTTTATATCACTAATTGTGCTCTGCATTGATCTGCCTACTATATATGCTTATCAACACATGTAAGAAAATGTATCATAAAGCCCATTCTATAAAGGAACAAAACTGGAACCCATGTCAGAACTTGCCAAATGCATTCATGAAAGCCTGTGGACATATTTATGGGACAAGTTTGGATATTACTGAGAACTCTTAAATGATACAGACAAAGAGATACCAAAGAGTGTTAGGACATAGAAGCCAAAGGTACCTTTTAGGTGATACAGTCAGATGTTTCTCAAATGTTTTTAAACCGTAGCACATTTTTTTCAATTGAAAGTTGATGCAGAAGCCAAGTATACAGAGTAAAGCTTTCCCATGTGAGGGTGAGGGGAAGGCCTTGCCTTCTTAACCTCCCCTGAGTCACTTCATAGAATTGGAGACAGTTAGCAGGATCATTTGCAAATCCATCTGCCTAGCATTAGGAAGTGAGTCTCAGAGGAGCCCCGGGGTGAGTAGTCCAGGACCACATTGTGCATAGTTTAAAGAATTACAGCTAGAACTTGGTTCTACTGACTCCAGGCCCATTAAATCACATACTAGGAATCAGTTTTTCCCACATTGAATTATGTGGGATCAGTGAAGAAAGAATTGCATGCTTATTGCTGTTGCTTCTGTATAGATCTTTCTGTTTCAAGAAGGAGTTGAATGGCTAGAAGAGACCACATGCTTTTGCAACTTGGCCTTTTCTTCTGGTTTTGGGTGGAAGTCTACCTTACTCAGCTAAGAACTCAGATTCTTCCAGTCTTGTGTTAGGTAAGTTACTTATGCCTGTATGTACTGCCACGTTTCAGGGACTTGGAATGTTCAGAACAGTGGTGGATATATTGATAGGAAACATATGAACGAAATGTGTCAGGAGGGTTTGAACTATGGACTTCTGAACATTGTTCCAGAGAGTCCTAAGATGAGGGTTAGAAAGTGGATTCTGAATTATGAGGTTAAACAAGAAACTGTGTTAACTGACAGCTCCACAATTCATCCACGTGGCTCCACCTGTATCTCAGCATCTGTGCTGGCCTCCTCCCTCTCCCTGAACCTCATGTGTCTTGGCTGGGGCTGACATGTCTATTCCAGATGCCCTCCTCCTATGTCTCTTGTCCCTGATATCTTAATATTTCAAATCTCAACTCTTCCTTAAAGCTTTTCAGATGCCCATCTCAGCTCTCATGTCCCTTCTGCTATTACTCCAGACTAGTGCTCCACCAGTATCTCAGCATCTGTGCTGGCCTCCTCCCTCTCCCTGAACCTCATGTGTCTTGGCTGGGGCTGACATGTCTATTCCAGATGCCCTCCTCCTATGTCTCTTGTCCCTGATATCTTAATATTTCAAATCTCAACTCTTCCTTAAAGCTTTTCAGATGCCCATCTCAGCTCTCATGTCCCTTCTGCTATTACTCCAGACTAGCACTTACAGATTGCCTATTATTAGAGTTCTTTACTGTATGTCCGTCTTCTGCCTTCTCACTTGTGAAGGGCTAAGAAAGCTCTGGAAACGTGTCATATTCATAACATCAGGCAAAATGCTTGCCCATACCACAGGCTCCCAAATCATTGTTCAATTGATAAGTTGTATCTGACTCTTTGCAACCTGATGGACTGTAGCATACCAGGCTTCCTTGTCATTCACCATCTCCTGGAGCTTGCTCAAACTCATGTTCATTGAGTCGGTGATGGCATCCAACAATCGCATCCTCCAACGTCCCCTTCTCCTCCTGCCTTCAATCTTTCCCAGCATCAAAGTCTTTTCCAGTGAGTCAGTTCTTCACATCAGATGGCCAAAGTACTGGAGCTTGAGCTTCAGCATCAGTCCTTCTAGTGAATATTCAGGGTTGATTTCCTCTAGGACTAACTGGTTCAGTTCAGTTCAGTTCAGTCGCTCTGTCGTGTCCAACTCTTCACGACCCCATGAATTGCAGCATGTCAGGCCTCCCTGTCCATCACCATCTCCCGGAGTTTACTCAGACTCACGTTCATCGAGTCAGTGATGCCATCCAGCCATCTCATCCTCTGTCGTCCCCTTCTCCTCCTGCTCCCAATCCTTCCCAGCATCAGAGTCTTTTCCAATGAGTCAACTCTTCTCATGAGGTGGCTGAAGTACTGAAGTTTCAGCTTTAGCATCATTTCTTCCAAAGAAATCCCAAGGTTGATCTCCTTCAGAATGGACTGGTTGGATCTCCTTGCAGTTCAAGGGACTCTCAAGAGTCTTCTCCAACACCACAGTGCAAAAGCATCAATTCTTCAGTGCTCAGCCTTCTTCACAGTCCAACTCTCACATCCATACATGACCACAGGAAAAACCATAGCCTTGACTAGACGGGCCTTTGTTGGCAAAGTAATGTCTCCGCTTTTGAATATGCTATCTAGGTTGGTCATAACTTTTCTTCCAAGGAGTAAGCGTCTTTTAATTTCTTGGCTGCAGTCACCATCTGCAGTAATTTTGGAGCCCCCCAAAATAAAGTCTGACACTGTTTCCACTGTTTCTCTATCTATTTCCCATGAAGTGATGAGACCAGATGCCATGATCTTTGTTTTCTGAATGTTGAGCTTTAGGCCAACTTTTTCGCTTTCCTCTTTCACTTTCATCATGAGGCTATTTAGTTCTTCTTCACTTTCTGCCATGAGTGGTATCGTCTGCATATCTGAGGTTATTGATATTTCTCCCAGCAATCTTGATTCCAGTTTGTGTTTCTTCCAGTCCAGTGTTTCTCATGATGTACTCTGTATATAAGTTAAATAAATAGGGTGAGAGTATACAGTCTTGATGTACTCCTTTTCCTATTTGGAACCAGTCTGTTGTTCCATGTCCAGTTCTAATTGTTGCTTCCTGACCTGCATACAGATTTCTCAAGAGGCAGATTAGGTGGTCTGTTATTCCCATCTCTTTCAGAATTTCCCACAATTTATTGTGATCCACACAGTCAAAGGCTTTTGCATAGCCAATAAAGCAGAAATAGATGTTTTTCTGGAACTCTCTTGCTTTTTCCATGATCTAGCAGATGTTGGCAATTTGATCTCTGGTTCCTCTGCCTTTTCTAAAACCAGCTTGAATATCAGGGAGTTCACAGTTCATGTATTGCTGAAGCCTGGCTTCGAGAATTTTGAGCATTACTTTACTAGCATGTGAGATAAGAGCAATTGTGCGGTAGTTTGAGCATTCTTTGGCATTGCCTTTCTTTGGAATTGGAATGAAAACTGACCATTTCCAGTCCTATGGCCACTGCTGAGTTTTCCACATTTGCTGGCATATTGAATGCAGCACTTTCAGAGCATCATCTTTCAGGATTTGAAGCAGTTCATAATTGTGCAAAATATATAGAAATAACCTTTTTGTCTTTTTTTGATTACAAGTGACAATGGGGTTATAAGATGGATAGTAGAGACAATCTTAATTATGGGGATGTTATAAAAATGAGATTTTGAAATTTTATATTTACAAGTAAATAATGAGGATATTCAAAGAACTGAACCTATAAAAAATGTTGCCTGAGTTTTGAGTATGTAGAACTTGAATTGTTCAGCCTGTTTCTGTGGTTCTTTATTGAATTCTCCATTTTTAGAAATTATTTTTGAGCATTGCCTTCTCCAATTAATATATAATTTCTTGGTTAGAGAATTTTTTTTAATTTTAAAAATTTTATCAAAATTTACTGTTTTACTGTTTCTGACTTTATTTTCCTAGGAATTATGAAGGTATCGACAGTTTATTTTATGTATCTAAATTTTTCTATCTATCTATCATTTGTCTTGGAGAAGGAAATGGCGACCCACTTCAGTAATTTTGCTTGAAGAATCTCATGGTTAGAAAAGGCTGTAGGGTTATAGTCTGTGGGGTTGCAAAGAGTCAGACATGACTGAGTGACTTAACACAGCATCATCTGTTTGTCTGTCCATCTACCTGTCAATCTATCTGTCTTTCCATTTATATGAGAAATAGTCAGGAGCAGGTTTAAAAAACTGTCATCTGTCTGTCTTTCTGTCTAACATCTATCTTTTTAAAAATATTATTTATTATTATTATTTTATCATTTTTTTTTACTTTACAATATTGTATTGGTTTTGCCATACATCAACATGAATCTACCATGGGTGCACACATGTTCCCAATCCTGAAACCTCCTTCCCTCCTCCCTCCCCATACCATCCCTCTGGGACATCCCAGTGCACCAGCCCCAAGCATCATGTATCCTTCATCGAACCTAGACTGGCGATTCATTTCTCATATGATAGTATACATGTTTCAATGCCATTCTCCCAAATCATCCCACCCTCTCCCTCTCCCACAGAGTCCAAAAGACTGTTCTATACATCTGTGTCTCTTTTGCTGTCTCACATACAGGGTTATCGTTACCATCTTTCTAAATTCCATATATATGCATTTGTATACTGTATTGGTGTTTCTCTTTCTGGCTTACTTCACTCTGTATAATAGGCTCCAGTTTCATCCATCTCATTAGAACTGGTTCAAATGTATTCTTTGTAATGGTTGAGTAATACTCTACTGTGTATATGTACCACAGCTTTCTTATCCATTCATTTATATGAGAAATAGGAGCAGGTTTTTAAAAAATGTCATTTTGGTTCTTGCTTGATTATAGAATTTAGTAGAAGAATGGTCAGTCGCCTTGTTGGGCCTTCTGGACCTTCTGGAATAATTTTTCAAAATAGTATATGTTATTTTGTAACAAAAAAGCTTATGACATTATAATTAAGGGCATGAACTTTGGAGTTAGACTGCCTGAGTTTGAATCACAGTTCCACTACTTCTCAATTATGTGAACAAGGGCAAATTGTTTTAACGCTCTGTTTCCTTGATTGTAAAATGGGGATAACAATAGTACTTACCTCCTAGGGTTGCTGTAAAGACTAAATGAGGTAATATTTTAACTGCTTAAAACAGTACCTAAAACTAGTGATACCATATAAGTGCTGCTGATGCTGCTAAGTGGCTTCAGTTGTGTCCGACTCTGTGCAACCCCATAGACGGCAACCCACCAGGCTCCGCTGTCCCTGGGATTTTCCAGAGAACCCTCTTTTTGACTTTCCCTTCCTATCTCTCTCCCCATGATATGCTCTTTGGTATGTTCTTAAGTATCAGTTACGTGGTTGAGATGAGCATGAGTAAATATAGGCATATGCACCTCAAAGACCACTCCATATACACTTCTCTAGAGTGGGTGTTAATGCTGACGAGAAAGTTCTTGTATCAAGAGTCTTGTAGAAGTGTTGGTGACCCTGCTCGTAACTGGGAGTAGAATAGATGAAGGAGAGACTAGGAATGCAGTCCCTGCATTAGGGAAATGTTCTGATAACACAGTATGGGCTTTACTGTAGGCAGCTTTGATGTTTTATTAAGGTATAAGCAGAACTGCATATCTCAAACAGCCATTTCAGATTGCAAGGCTTGCTGATGCTAAAGAAGTGCAAATATATACAATTAATGGGTGAATGATGGGGAGAATTGTTTGCTGAATCAGCCTTACACTGAGTTGCATCTGACTGATCATATTTACAGCTCTCTGGAAAACAACAAGCCTCCTGCATGTACTGAGACAGTTTTGATGATCTCATTGCTTGCCATCAGTCTGCATTATAAGACTCACCTTCATGGACCTTTTCCCTAGTTTTGAAACTCTGCAGGTTTTTTCCTTACCCTTTTAATATTTCTGAAGTGTGTGTGTTTAGTAGAGAAATGCTCCAAATTGTGCTTGCTGTGCTTGATTGGACATGTGGCTTTTCCACTTTGGGTTTCAAATAGATTTGCAGATTTAGGAATCTGCAGACTACCTACTGCACTTAATCAGATAATTTAGCACCCACCAAAACTTTCCAGTTATGTTTTCTATGCCTACTCATAGATATAAATCCAAATTGTATGTCTACTTTTATTTTTAATATTAATATTTACAGAAACAGAATTATGTATCTTTCACTCATAGGGTCAGTCAAGGCAAGAGAAAAATAAGAAGAAATGGAATTTATATATATATATATATACATATCTATATACATATCTATATACATATATATATATAATATGCATATATAATTTTCTTTCTTTTTTTGCATCATAAAATCATGCCATGACTAAGGAACCTGGCAAGTAGTCACAGGGGAAAAATAGGCAAATGCCAAATACCTGAATAAAAAACAAAGATCTCACATAAATATTCAGACATCCTGTCTCCATAATATCAGATAACCAGATAGGTGAAAATATCTGCATAATGGACTGATATTCTAGATTTTATCTGACATGTGATATCATTTAGGGGTAAACTGGACTGTAAATAATTAAATTAGCTCTTGGAAGGCTCTAGTGCTGTCTTCTGTGTGTGAGACCCAAGAAGCTATAGGAAGGTTGGCAGATGACTGACCTAAAAGCATTTAGCACTAGATGGTCTCTACTTATCTACTCACCTTGATGCTACCACTTTAAAGAATGGGTCTACCAAATTAATTTCATCTCAAAAGATAAACAATTGCTCCCAGAAAATAATTTGCTAACAATTAATAATATAAATCATTACATAATATAATATAAAAGTATTATATAATAAGAATACAATTATGAGATTATAATAATATAAAAATATCTGGCAGAAATTTGGTTTTGTTTCTAGAAGAAATCAAGGATAGTTTTTTTTTGTTACCTGGGCTTTCTATGAAAGCTGACCATGAATGTTTCCTAGGCAGTCTGAGCCTGGCTTCCTTCCTAAGTCATGTAGGTGTAACCATACCAATTCTGGTGTTGTTATGAGGTTAAACAAGAATCTGTGTTAAAATGAGATAATTTTGACCATTATTATGTGTCTGGATCTGACACATAATGATTGTTCAATAATGGTAGCTGCGGGGTGGTGTCACATACCTGGGCTATTGACAAAGCTTTGGGCTAGTGTAGTATAACTGCACTCAATCATACAACAGCTGTGGCATGAGCCTTTGATGCTATTCTTGCCCACTACTGAGCCAAGTATGTTTTATTTTTAATAACTGGGACTTGAGGGTGCTCCAATCTGCAGAGTTTTCTGTTGAGAACGCTCCACTAAAGGGCTCTTTCCTTGAGGGAGCTCAAGGTAATAGTTGATAGCCCTTCTGTTATTCTCTGCTGCCCAAAGGAATTTCCCTCTCTGCTCCTAGAAGAGGTAAGAGAGGCAGATGCAATGTTTTATCACATTGGGACATGATTATTGAAGGTAATGATCACCACTGCATGATTTAATTTTTCAACTTGCCAAAGACTTAGAGGAATTTAAACTTCTAAGTAGTTTCATATAGTATATATTTTTCTATTTAAATTAAATATTGGTGGAATGGATGCCATATGTAGGTAGGTCAGTGGTCCCTGTATGTACCACCATGTTTCAGGGACTTGGAATGTTCACACCAGTGGTGGATATATGGCTAGGAAACTGACATGAATGAAATGTGTTGGAAGGGTTTGAACTATGGACTTCTGAACATTGTTCTGGAGAATCCCAAAATAAAGTTTAGACTATGGATTCCAAATTGTCTTTCCCGTTAGGAAGGAGCACAGTAAAAGAGGCCTTATTGTCACTGTGGAGACCTACTCCCATCACCCTTTCACTTCGAAGAGCCGAAGAATAGGATCTTAGCTATGCTCCAGTTTTGAGACCAAAACTAAACTGCTTATTTTAACAGAAAACTTAACATGAAGAATTGCTGGGCTTCTCTGGTAGCTCAGAGGTAAAGAATCTGCCTGCCAATGCCAGGGAGACAGGTTTGATTCCTGGTTTGGGAAGATCCCACACGCCTCCGAGAAACTTATCCCTTGGGCTGCAGTTATTGATCCTGTGCTCTAGAGCCTGGGAGCTGCAACAAGAGAAGCTACCGCAATGAGGAGGCCCTGTCTGGTAACTAGAGAGTAGCCGTTGCTCTCTGCAACTAGAGAAAAGCCCTCTCAGCAACGAAGACCCACACAGCCAAAAGTAAATAAGTAAAAATTGCTGATTTGGTATTAATGAACTAAGAATGCCCCATCTGAACACTAATGCAGTCCCTGTCCATAAGGCTGGTTTCATGTGTGTGTGACCTCTGCACTTCCGTGAGGTCTTTCGTTTAGAAGGGCATCATGCTGGGTTTGCTACGGTCCATGGGGTTGCAAAGAGCTGGATGTGACTTAGTGACAGAGCATGCATGCTTGGTTTAATGCTCTGCTGTTGCGATCTTGGAATTCTTAATTTTTAAACAAGGGTATATAATTTTCATTTTTCACTGGACTCGGCAAATTATGTAATTCACCCCACCTGCAGGAAGAGGCAACCACCTTTAGGCACGGAAAACAAAAAGAGGCTGAGATTATGAAACAAAAAACTTTTGAGATGTGGATGCCACTTCGAGCTGGTGACTCTGAGTTCAGAGAATAGACCCTGAGAGTCTGGAGCATAACCTCTGCCTCGCACCACCAGAGTCTTGGAAGGAACGCCAAGGTGGGGTCAGAATCTCTGAGGTGGAATCATGAAGCTGGTTGTGTCAACGTTAGAACTTCCGACTTCTACTGTTTGCAGAAGTATTGCTCAGTGATGCCGATAAAGCCAAAGTCCAAGAGGAGAAGGATTCAAGAAGAACCCAAGGATTTAAGGAGAAGGAGATTCAGGAAGCAGACAAAACGAGGCACGCCCCTCTCCCTTTCTCAGTCTTCCCATCTTCCCCTTGGCATCTTCCCAAGAGGCAGATTTCAGCAGGCATCTAGCTGGCAGAGTACCACTGTGGGCTATAGCATCCTCTTTCTAGAGTCATGAGTGATGTACAAAAAGGTGCACGTGGAGGGAGAGCTTAGTGGCTTCTACAAGCAGAGCAGTCAGAGACTAGGAGAGATGTACAGCATGCCTCAGGTCTCTCTGTCCTCCCCGTGGCGTGGTTTGGGAAGATCCCACACGCCTCCGAGAAACTTATCCCTTGGGCTGCAGTTATTGATCCTGTGCTCTAGAGCCTGGGAGCTGCAACAAGAGAAGCTACCGCAATGAGGAGGCCCTGTCTGGTAACTAGAGAGTAGCCGTTGCTCTCTGCAACTAGAGAAAAGCCCTCTCAGCAACGAAGACCCACACAGCCAAAAGTAAATAAGTAAAAATTGCTGATTTGGTATTAGTGAACTAAGAATGCCCCATCTGAACACTAATGCAGTCCCTGTCCATAAGGCTGGTTTCATGTGTGTGTGACCTCTGCACTTCCGTGAGGTCTTTCGTTTAGAAGGGCATCATGCTGGGTTTGCTACGGTCCATGGGGTTGCAAAGAGCTGGATGTGACTTAGTGACAGAGCATGCATGCTTGGTTTAATGCTCTGCTGTTGCGATCTTGGAATTCTTAATTTTTAAACAAGGGTATATAATTTTCATTTTTCACTGGACTCGGCAAATTATGTAATTCACCCCACCTGCAGGAAGAGGCAACCACCTTTAGGCACGGAAAACAAAAAGAGGCTGAGATTATGAAACAAAAAACTTTTGAGATGTGGATGCCACTTCGAGCTGGTGACTCTGAGTTCAGAGAATAGACCCTGAGAGTCTGGAGCATAACCTCTGCCTCGCACCACCAGAGTCTTGGAAGGAACGCCAAGGTGGGGTCAGAATCTCTGAGGTGGAATCATGAAGCTGGTTGTGTCAACGTTAGAACTTCCGACTTCTACTGTTTGCAGAAGTATTGCTCAGTGATGCCGATAAAGCCAAAGTCCAAGAGGAGAAGGATTCAAGAAGAACCCAAGGATTTAAGGAGAAGGAGATTCAGGAAGCAGACAAAACGAGGCACGCCCCTCTCCCTTTCTCAGTCTTCCCATCTTCCCCTTGGCATCTTCCCAAGAGGCAGATTTCAGCAGGCATCTAGCTGCAGAGTACCACTGTGGGCTATAGCATCCTCTTTCTAGAGTCATGAGTGATGTACAAAAAGGTGCACGTGGAGGGAGAGCTTAGTGGCTTCTACAAGCAGAGCAGTCAGAGACTAGGAGAGATGTACAGCATGCCTCAGGTCTCTCTGTCCTCCCCGTGGCGTTGGCAGTAGCCAACAGGATCTGTTTAGGCAGGTCTTCTGATGGTCATACGAACCCTCAGAAGACTCAGCTAACATGACCTTTCCAAGGAGACTTAGAATATTTGTAGCTTCATTTTACCCCATGAACTTTATATTTACATGGTACATAATTCTGGTTCAGATGTGTGAAATGTTTCGATGCACACGTGTTAAGAAAGGGGAGGGAATACCTCACCGTGCAGAATATAAACTTTCCCCGTGAGTGCTTCCTGGAAGGAAACTTTGAAGTAAACACCAGACGTCAGAATTCTCTCTCTGTCGGCTCTCTAGTTTGGAGTTGTGTTTGTGTCAGTGATTGGGTAAAATTTGATAAAGTTTACATTTAGCACAGTTTTAAAATTTGCTCAGTTAAGGTAAGGATTATTATTTCATTTCCTTTATTTATTTGTTTTAAAGATTTTTGCATGGACCGATTTTTAAAGTCTTGATTGAATTTGTTACAATAGCGCTTCTGTTTTATGGTTTGGTTTTTTGGCCTCGAGGCATGTGGGATCTTTGCTCCCCAGCCTGGGATAGAAACCGCACCCTCTGCATCAGAAAGTGAAGTCTTGATCACTGGACCACCAGGGAAATTCCTATTACTTCATTTTAAATGAAAAAATTTTGTATGAAAGGATTCAAAATTCCCACAAGAAGGTCACCCTCCAAGGAGTGGGTATGTCTTTTTTCTTGCCACATTTCATTGAGCTGTTCCATGCCTCCCAAATTATTCTGGTGGCCTAGGCTGTAGCGACAGGAGTTCAGCTCTATAGGTTCGTTGGCAGAAAGGAAATTAGGTTCTGTGATAGCTCTTCACAGGCTTCCCAGGTGGCGCTAGTGGTAAAGAACTCATCTGCCAATGCAGAAGACACAGGAGACATTGGTTCCACCCTGAATCTGGAAGATCCCCTGGAGGAGGGCAGGGCAACCCACCCTAGTATTCATGCCTGGAGAATCCCATGGACAGAGGCACCTGCAGGAGCACAGTCCACAGGGTCGCAGAGATGGACATGACAGAAGCGGCTTAGCATGCACATAGCTCTCTAGAAGAGTGATACACACACACAAAAGAGTGATATCTTCACCATGCATCCCTTTCCCTATACACTATTTAAAAAACAACATATATATGTTTTAAGGCAAAAGAGTTTTATCATAATGATGATGTCAAGCAAGGTAACTATGAATCTTAGCTTAAGCTTACCTTCATAAGGCTCGTTTCTCCATAAGGCTACCTTCCTAACCGCAGCTTTGAAAACTGGATAAGTCTATGGTTGCTAAAGGGCCAGAGGTACAACTAATGTTTGAGGGATAGAGAGAGTCTGGGATAGAATTGTTTTGTCAGAGTTGTTTGCAAATGAAGAACAAGGATAGAATTCGTTCCTGTATGTGTCATCTATCATCAACCACCGTTGCATCAGAGAGGAGTGGAAGGCACCTTATAATAGAAGTCAAACTGCTGCCTTGAGCAATTTGGCCAGGCCCAGATGACACGCTCAGCTTAGAGCTGTCATTAACGGGACAAGCAGAAAGGCTGACAGGTTAACTTGATATGCTTGATTTCAACATCATTGTTGGATCAAGCGCAGACACTGCAAGGGTGCTGAATTCAGAGAAGTTATTGCTTACAAAATGCCAAAGGTAAGGTCTGAACAAAAATATCTAGGAGAAATCCATCTGTGAAATGCATTTTCTTCATAAAGGACACAATTTACCACAAGGCACAGAAGAATAAAGCCACCCTTCCTGCTGGTTTGCTTGCTTCTCTTTCATTTACCAGCAAGGATCCCCAAATTATATAAACATGTAAAGCTTTTGGTGCTCTTCTGGAGAAGGGAAAAAAGACCCAGCTGAATCAGCTTCCTAAATGACTGCATTATTTTCCCCTGATGGCTTTAATTAGAGAAAAATAACTGCATTGAGAACATCTGCATATTCATAATGTAGAACATATGACTGATTTTCAGGATTTTGCAAAAGAAAATGTATTAATAACCATGCTTCTTTCCATTCATTTCCCACATTCCAGGCTATTTCTTTGAAAAATAGCATATTTGAAAAACCTGTTTACTCTTTACATGGGCCAAATGTTCTCATTCCTTTAGGCTTTGTGTGTTGTGTCTGCTACTATTATACATTTCAGCAACAAATGCTAAAACAGAATATGGCTGTTTATGAGGAAGAATGCCCCATAAGTGAGTTCATAACACTTTGTATATGTGTATTTATATTAACACGTTGTCTTTTTTTGGCATAACTTATTGGAGTTGTATTAATGGAAAGTCCTGCTAGAATTTCCTGAGAGTATGATGAGGACTCAAGCCAAGAAGGGTGTGTAGTGTGTGTGAATAGGGACATGTATATGTGCTTGTGTGGATGAGGGTACGAACCTTAGGATATGGCAATGTATATCCAGTTTTGACCAAGTGACATAACAGCAATCATGAAAACTAAAATGATTAAATTTACAGCAATGTTATACTAGTAAGAAAATAAGAATTTTTGCATTTTAAATTCTTAATGAAGTATAAAACAGTCTCTAGTAATATCAGAGGAAAAGGAAAAAAGTGATAAAACTTTTGGAGTCTTGTTGTCTGGCTTTTGGGTAGTCACTGGATCAATAAATCCAATTCTTACTATAAGGTAACAAACAAGAAAACAATCAAAGGAATCAACTATCTTTAAAACAAAGCAGAAAAAGGTGTAAACAGGGGGAAAAGATTAGAAAAGAAATGAAATTGTACTCCTCTGAGACCAAGATGTCATGTTTGTAAAGAGGCAGTAAAAATAAACTAGTGAAACAAAAATTAGATGGCAGAGTCATGTATGTTGTGAAGAACTGGGGCATATCCACCTGTTTCCCGGGAGGCTGCCACAAAGCACGCATGTCCTGTGGACATGGAGCATCTTAGTTACTCTTGGTCCTCTGAAGGCTCTTTAAAGGGCTTAAAGATGCAATTTCTTTCTTCTGTTTTGCCATACTTCTTTAAATTTGGTAAGAGGACTTAGGAACTTGCTAGCTCAGATGAAATCATTTATAAATTCTTGTCCAGTTTTCAGATAAAAAAGCCAACAGTATTTGGATAAGACATTTTTCACTAAAAGGAAAAATACTCCAAGGCAGTGATTGACACTAAAATAAACAAACTGCTTATATCACAATTATGCCAGAGTCTCTGTTTTGCAAGAGGAGATGATCTGACACTTCCATTTATTAGTGAGGGCATTGGAGATTTCCAATCATTCTCAGCATCTACTGTAATGACGATCAAATTGGGAATGGTCTTGCTGTCAAGGACATAGTAAATGAATGACTTCTTTCTCAAGGAATTGACTTAATTAGAATGAATTTTCTCTTTTGTTCCCCATCTAGTTAGAAAATCACACTTGTGATTACATGAATATCCTGTTTTGATACAGACTGTATTAACTTAGTTCAGTTGTCATAGCTCTTTGACAGTAAAAAGGATGTCTTCTACGTTTTTATCTGTCTTCTAATTTCTAGTAAAGATGATACAAAGTTAATCACTTACATATGGTTTTGAAATTTCCTTCATATTTGCTGTCCTTATATCTACCTAAAAATTCCCTTTGCTTTCCTTTTTACTGTGACTATGAAACTTTTTCACAATGAATTCCATCTGGTGTTTCTTGTGCACATAGTGGTGTAATATAAGTGTTCTTTTTGCTCTGGGCCCCCTATTGCTTTATTCATCCTATTCATAACTTTTCTCTCTATGAATTATCTCTCAATTATAGCTGATAAAATTGTCCCCATTCTTCTTCAGGGTACAGAGTATACTTAGATGTAGCAAGGCCATGTTTTAACAAAATATGAGCAATTCAATCAGTGTGACTCTCTTCCTCTTTCTTTTAAAATTTGCTTTGGATTCATGCCAATCCAGAAGTGAACCTGGATAATCTCCTAATAACTGTTTTCCTTTACTTACTGATTTGTGATAGAACGTTATATACATCTTTTGGTTCTGTGCTTTTAATAATAACTTAAAAACCTCCATTAAATCAACTATTTAATATGAAGTGATGGAAATATTTAAAATAAAATTTCCCTGTTCTTTTATTGTGGTCAAATACTTGCAACAAACTTCACCATTTTAATCATTTTAAGTGTATAGTATTAATTAGTACATTCACATTGTTGCACCATCATTACCACCATCTATCTCCAGAACCTTGCCATCACCCCAAATTGAAACAGTGTACCTGCTAAACAACTCCTCATCTACCAGCCCTTGTTGTTCAGTAACTAAGTTATGCCAGATTCTTTGTGAACTCATGGACTGCAGCACACTAGGCTTCCCTGTCCTTTACTATCTTCTAGAGTTTACAGGTCAGGAAGCAACAGTTAGAACTGGACATGGAACAACAGACTGGTTCCAAATATGAAAAGGAGTAGGTCAAGGCTGCATATTGTCACCCTGCTTATTTAACTTATATGCAGAGTACATCATGAGAAATGCTGAACTGGAAGAAACACAAGCTGGAATCAAGATTGCTGGGAGAAATATCAATCACCTCAGATATGCAGATGACATCATCCTTATGGCAGAAAGTGAAGAGGAGCTAAAGGGCCTCTTGATAAAGGTCAAAGAGGAGAGTGAAAAAGTTGGCTTAAAGCTCAACATTCAGAAGATGAAGATCATGGCATCCAGTCCCATCACTTCATGGAAAATAGATGGGGAAACAGTGGAAACAGTGTCAGACTTTTTTGGGCTCCAGAATCACTGCAGATGGTGACTGCAGCCATGAAATTAAAAGACGCTTACTCCTTGGAAGAAAAGTTATGACCAACCTAGATAGCATATTCAAAAGTGGAGACATTACTTTGCCGACTAAGGTCCGTCTAGTCAAGGCTATGGTTTTTCCTGTGGTCATGTATGGATGTGAGAGTTGGACTGTGAAGAAGGCTGAGCACCGAAGAATTGATGCTTTTGAACTGTGGTGTTGCAAGACTCTTGAGAGTCCCTTGGACTGCAAGGAGATCCAACCAGTCCATTCTGAAGGAGATCAACCCTGGGATTTCTTTGGAAGGAATGATGCTGAAGCTGAAACTTCAGTACTTTGGCCACCTGATGCGAAGAGCTGACTCATTGGAAAAGACTCTGATACTGGGAGGGATTGGGGGCAGAAGGAGAAGGGGACAACAGAGGATGAGATGGCTGGATGGCATCACGGACTCGATGGACGTGAGTCTGAGTGAACTCTGAGAGATGGTGATGAACAGGGAGGCCTGGCATGCTGCGATTCATGGGGTCGCAAAGAGTCGGACACGACTGAGCGACTGAACTGAACTGAACTGAGAATTTGCTCAAACTCATGTCCATTGAATCGGTGATGCCATTCAACCATCTCATCCTCTGTCTTCTCCCATCTCATCCCCCTTCTTCTCCTTCCCTCAATCTTTCTCAGCATCCAAGTCTTTTGCAATGAGTCAGCTCTTCACATTAAGTGGCCGAAGTATTGGAGCTTCAACTTCAGCATCAGTTCTTCCAATGAATATTTAGGGTTGGTTTCCTTTAGGATTCACTAGTTTGATCTCCTTGCAATCCAAGGCACTTTTCAAGAGTCCTCTCCAACACCATAATTTCAAAGCATCAGTTGTTTGGTGTGAAGCCTTCTTTATGGTCCAACTCTCACATCTGTACGTAACTACTGGATAAACCATAGCTTTGACTATGCAGACCTTTGTCGGCAAAGTGATGTCTCTACTTTTTAATATGCTGTCAGGATTGCCATAGCTTTCCTTCAAAGGAGCAAATGTCTTTTAATTTCATGGCTGCAGTCACTGTCCACAGTGATTTTGGAGCCCAAGAAAATAAAATCTGTCAGTTTCCCCCTCTCCCGCATCTCTTTGCAATGAAGTGATGGGACCAGATGCCATGATCTTAATCTTTTGAATATTGAGTTTCAATATAGCTTTTTCAGTGAAGCGACCCAGCAGCAGCAGCAACAACAGCATTAAGTAGATGAGCTGGACTCTCCAAACTGGTCCTGCACTTACCTTCAGTTTCCAACTCTGTCATCACGAGAGAGTTCAAACTTAATGCCATCAAAATTTATTTCTGAAGGCCTTGTAAGTGGATCAGCACTGAAAACATGAGATGGTCTAGACAACCCATCTTGATTTAAATTAGATTCTATTCTGCAGACATTGCCCTGCCAGCCCAGCCCTTGACCAACACTGAGTCCAGTTATGTAAGTTAAGGAAATCAAAATATATTGCAATAAGTAATTAACTGAAATGATTCCCTCTGTATCTTGCATGTGTGTGTGTGTACACTCATAAAAGGAAATGATTTTTTCATGGTAACATTAATAACTAATTTCCGTAAGTCATAGTATAGATCACAAAGACTTCATGCTTTCCTAACAAATATGCTTAATGTTTACTAATTAGTTTGTTAATGTTTAGTCCCATATTTAGATGCTATAATTCAGGCTCAGTGAGATTAACTCCCTCCCATTCACAAGGCAAGAGAGTGGTGCTCCTGGGCCCTAGCCCAGTCCCACTGCGTAGGCCCCATCTCCCTCTGTCTCCCTAATTACCCCCCAGTGGCACAGGAAGCTGTGTCTGGGCTGTGTGCAGTCCCCGTCTGATGCACTAATCAGCAGATGCGGTGCTCTCCTTCTTTTAATTTGATCTTCCAAGAGACTTTTCCCTGTGTCCAACACTCTTAAGGACCAGACAATTGACCTACACATTGTGACGCTCTGGTGAGGGTCAGACACTTCCCACGTCCAGCAAAGAGCTCCTGGCAGGCTGCAGCAATTAAGGATCAGGAACTCTTTTTTCTCTCACCAAAACTGGGTCACATTACAGATAGTGGGGAGAGGTAGGGTGGAACTAGTTCCCAGTGGCAGCTGACCAAACTCTGCTGCTGGCAACAAACGTGGAAAACGGCTTTATGGTAAAGTCCAACGGGAAACTGCAAATGATTAAAATAATAATGAAAAATGCTGCCAATGGTGTTTGTAAGAAAACACTTTCAAATGTAGGGAATGGGAATGTCTTGTAAAGCATATCAGGTTACTCTGTGGTCTTTGACCAGTGTCTCTGTGCCTGGTCTGTACAGGAAACACAGCGAAAGGGAAGAAGCAGAAAGCTCAGCTCTGTGCCTTCTTGACTCTTGGAGCCTCACATTCCCGAGAGTATTGTCATACTGGTTGCAAGTTTTTTTGTTTGTTTTTAAGCGGAGCTTGGCAGAGCTGTAGCAGCAACCCTTGCTGGACAAGTGTGTTGGTCGCGCAGGGCTGGCAGTCGGGGAGCATGGCCACCTGTGCAGACACCTCTCTCAGCCCTTCCTCCTTGTCTCCTATTTCCGGGGCACTTTGATCCTCTCTCATTTCCACTCCAAATTGGTCCCTGTGTATACTGTGTCAATTGGCACACTTCTATTAAAAAATATTTTGCTAATAATATCCTAGCTGTTTTGAATTCTCCACAGCTTCTTCTGTCCTATCTGTGCATAACGATTGTTCTAAATCCCATCATTTAACCTTGCCAATAGAAGCTCAACTGCTTCATTTTCTGTTCAATTTGTTTATCACCAAACATCGTGAGTCCAAAGGCTTGCAAAAAGCTTTTTATTAAATGGCATTTTCTGTTAACAATTTGAAAGACAATTATTAAAAAATGTTTATAGTGGTTTGCTAATTTGTTAATGTGCTAATTTGCCCAATGTGCTTGCTGCTGCTGCTAAGTCATTTCAGTCGTGTCCGACTCTGTGCGATCCCATAGATGGCAGCCCACCAGGCTCCCCCGTCCCTGGGATTCTCCAGGCAATAACACTGGAGTGGGTTGCCATTTCCTTCTCTAATGCATGAAAGTGAAAAGTGAAAGGGAAGTCGCTCAGTCGTGTCCAACTCTTAGCGACCCCATGGACTGCAGCGCATCAGGTTCCTCCGTCCATGGGATTTTCCAGGCAAGAGTTACTGGAGTGGGGTGCCATTGCTTTCTCCACACAATGTGCTTAAGCAAATTGAAATAGTTTGTAATTTGAAAAAGCAAATCTTATCATGAAATACTTTATTTATTTATTTTTATTGGATTATAGTTGCTTTACAATGTTACGTTAGTTACCTTCATAGAATGGCTCAAAAGGTGTGCTCCACTGGACGAGTTGCTAGACATTTCCGGACATCTATTCTACATCAAAAATAAAGAGTGAAGACTTTCACTTGCTTCTGGGCATTGCATTAAAATGTAGCAGTTTTATAAATTTATAAAACAAAAAGCAAACTTGGGCTATTGCCTGAGGACTCCTAGCAGTTACATTTCAGATGCTCTTGGCTGTGTGTTTCTAGAAATCAGTTTTCTCTTTTGTCCTCCTTCAGCTTATTTTGAAAATCAGTCTCTGGATTTCTTCTGGCTCCTTTCCACTGCAGCCCGGCTCCATTTGTTTATTTCTGGAAGCCAGCAACTTCTAAATTAGCTTTGAAACAAAACTCTATCAGCTACCAAGATCTGCATGTGAAATTTCAGCAACGGGATTTCATAGAAGAGTAACTTTTAAGGTAGTGAGCTTCTGTCCTTTGTTTTCTTATTTAGACCATTGAACCACTGTCAAACACAAAATTTCTGTGTTTTGTTTGAATTGGGTGTCTTGGTTTACATGCATGTTTTATCATTATACATTAACTTTATCTGGAACATCATTTTGTAAGAGTTCTGTTTGAGTAAGAATGTTTCTATTATGCCTAGGTCTCTTTTTTTTTCCTGTGAAAATATGCTTTCAAATGTTATAGTGGAAGTCTCTTGGAAAATAGGATTAAAATGAAAGCATCTCATTCTGAAAGCAACTTTTCAATAATACTATGTGTAAGACTTTGATAAGGTGTTTAGGCTTTTTCTATCTCATAGGAGCGGTTATAGTTTGAGAGAAAATTCTATTCCCTGGAGGCAGGACACTTTTATATTCATAAAGGAAGATATCTAGACTTTAAATTCAGCAGCTTTGGATTTTAATCTCATGCTGCCCTTAGCTGAATGATCTTAGACAAGTCATTTGGTCTTTTTGAGCCTCAGTTTTTTACCTGTAAATTGAGGGCAGTAATAATTACTTCCCAAGATTAGAGCTAAATGACGTCTAAGCTTCAGAAGGCATTAAAGCAATGGCATTGGGATAAATGCTTTTCCATTAACAGATGAGAGAGATTTTAGTTCTACTAGCCTCAGGATATTATTTTTTCTTTTGTACTTGAAGGAAAAATTCACTGGATACAACTGTGTGATTTAACTATCACTTAGTAAATTTGGCTTTAAATGATATCTACTAGTAGTTTTCTTCATTCCTTTTATCACAGCCTTAGCCGTCTTAAAAATTATCTGTCAGCAAACCAAGCCAGTGATGGAGCAGGTACTTTTTTTTAATCCCAAACAATACTGCCAGTATATAGTCTGCGTTCCCTTTATATGCGCCATTTGCTTCTTTGCTGGTTTTCAGAACCTGAATCAAAAGCATTTCTCTCTTTTTCTCCTCCTCTCACTTCCACGTGTTTCATTTTTCCTCTCATTTAACATGTATTTGTATTTGTTGACTGTCATTACTGGCCAGACACTGTCCTGGGCCCTGTGGCAAAGCCCTGAACAAACTAGGAGGCCTCCTTTAAATGAGAAGCTCAGAGAGGGTAGCATTCAGGGTAAGCAATCTTGAGAATATTTAATATGACATAAATTTCTACCGAAGGCAATCATTTCTCTGGAATGTAGAGCCTGCAATATGATGTAAAGTATGTACATAAACAGTTATGTAATCTTTTTTTCTCTCTGTCTCTCCAACTAGATACCTAAACAAATTTTGATTAATAGGGGCATGTCAGGAGGACATGGAGGGAAGGGGAATTTAGAGATTATACTCTAGACTGATAAGGAAAAAAGAAGGGCAGAAAGTCTCATTATATGCCTATATTTATGGTGCCAGAGTTGAAATTTAAACCAGGACTTAAGATTCTTGTTTTGGTATTATTTCTTACAAATTGCACTGCTTCTGAAACTTTTGGAGGTCTGCCATGTTTGACTGAGTTGACCAAGGAGGTAGAAAGTATTTACATATTCTGGGAGCCATGCTAAGTGCTGGAAGCAAGAAATGATCCCCGATCTCATGGGGTATCAAGTGGAGAAATGAGACCATTTAGTTAGTCTTGGTACCTGTGACGTTTCGGGTGTTACCTCGGCACAGAAAGTGCTTAATAAGATTTAATACTTGAATGTATAAAAGTCAATGATCTTGTTCATTTATTCATTCTTGAAGGAGGAGGTGATAACATTGCAGGGCACTAAAGATATAAGCATCTGAATGCAGAGTTCCAAAGAATAGCAGGAAGAGATAAGAAAGCCTTCTTCAGCAATCAATGCAAAGAAATAGAGGAAAAGAACAGAATGGGAAAAACTAGAGATCTCTTCAAGAAAATTAGAGATACCAAGGGAACATTTCATGCAAATATGGGCTCGATAAAGGACAGAAACGGTATGGACTTAACAGAAGCAGAAGATATTAAGAAGAGGTGGCAAGAATACACAGAAGAACTGTACAAAAAAGATCTTCATGATCCAGATAATCATGATGATGTGATCACTATTCTAGAGCCAGACATCTTGGAATCTGAAGTCAAGTGGCCTTAGAAAGAATCACTATGAACAAAGCTAGTGGAGGTGATGGAATTCCAGTTGAGCTATTTCAAATCCTGAAAGATGATGCTGTGAAAGTGTTGCATTCAATATGCCAGCAAATTTGGAAAACTCAGCAGTGGCCACAGGACTGGAAAAGGTCAGTTTTCATTCCAATCCCAAAGAAAGGCAATGCCAAAGAATGCCCAAACTACCGCTTTAGAGATACCAAGGGAACATTTCATGCAAAAATGGGATCGATAAAGGACAGAAATGGTATGGACCTAACAGAAGCCGAGGGTATTAAGAAAAGGTGGCAAGAATACATGGAGAACTGTACAAAAAAGATCTTCATGACCCAGATAATCGTGATGATGTGATCATTAGTCTAGAGCCAGATATCTGGAATCTGAAGTCAAATGGGCCTTAGAAAGCATCAGTACAAATAAAGTTAGTGGATGTGATGGAATTTCAGTTCAGCTCTTTCAAATTCTGAAAGATGATTCTGTGAAAATGCTGCACTCAGTATGCAAGCAAATTTGGAAAACTAAGCAGTGGCCACAGGACTGGAAGAGATCAGTTTTCATTCCAATTCCAGAGAAAGGCATTGCAAAAGAATGTTCCAACTATGGCACAATTGTACTCATCTCACACGCTGGTAAAGTAATGCTCAAAATTCTCCAAGCCAGGCTATAGCAATAAGTGAACCATGAACTCCCTGATGTTCAAGATAGTTTTAGAAAAGGCAGAGGAACCAGAGATCAAACTGCCAACATTCGCTGCATCATGGAAAAAGCAAGAGAGTTCCAGAAAAACATCTATTTCTGTTTTATTGACTATGCCAAAGGCTTTGACTGTGTGGATCACAATAAACTGTGGAAAATTCTGAAAGAGATGGGAATACCAGACCACTTAACCTACCTCTTGAAAAATTTGTATGCAGGTAGGAAGCAACAGTTAGAACTGGACATGGAGCAACAGACTGGTTCCAAATAGGAAAAAGAGTACATCAAGGCTGTATATTGTCACCCTGCTTATTTAACTTATATGCAGAGTACATCATGAGAAATGCTGGACTGGAAGAAACACAAGCTGGAATCAAAATTGCCAGGAGAAATGTCAATAACCTCAGATATGCAAGTGACATCACCCTTATGGCAGAAAGTGAAGAGGAGCTAAAGGGCCTCTTGATGAAAGTGAAAGTGGAGAGTGAAAAAGTTGGTCTAAAGCTCAGTGTTCAGAAAACGAAGATTATGGCATCCGGTCCCATCACTTCATGGGAAATTCATGGGGAAACACTGGAATCAATGTCAGACTTTACTTTTTGGGCTCCAAAATCACTGCAGGTGGTGATTGCAGCCATGAAATTAAAAGATGCTTACTCCTTGGAAGAAAAGTTATGACCAACCTAAATAATATATTCAAAAGCAGAGACATTACTTTGCTGACTAAGGTCTGTCTAGTGAAGGCGATGGTTCTTCCTGTGTCATGTATGGATGTGAGAGTTGGACTGTGAAGAACTCTGAGCACTGAAGAATTGATGCTTTTGAACTGTGGTGTTGGAGAAGACTCTTGAGAGTCCCTTGGGCTGCAAGGAGATCCAACCAGTCCATTCTGAAGGAGATCAGCACTGGGATTTCTTCGGAAGAAATGATGCTAAAGCTGAAACTCCAGTACTTTGGCCACCTCATGTGAAGAGTTGACTCATTAGAAAGACTTTGATGCTGGGTGGGATTGTGGGCAGGAGGAGAAGGGGACGACACAGGATGAGATGGCTGGATGCCATCATTGACTTGATGGACGTGAATCTGAGTGAACTCTGGGAGATGGTGATGAACAGGGAGGCTTATTGTGATGCAATTCATGGGGTTGCGAAGAGTCGGACATGACTGAGCGACTGAACTGAACCGAACTGAGTGTATAGGAATGCAAGAGATTTCTGTGTGTTGATTTTATATCCTGCAACTTTACTATATTCATTGATTATCTCTAGTAATTTTCTCGTGGAGTCTTCAGGGGTATTAGATCTCACAAGAACAGCTCTTGCTCTTAAGATTTGAGTTTGCCACCATGGGACTGAAACTTAATTTATTGTAATCCATCATTTAAACCAGATATTATGTCAGCAGGAGCTCATTTGTTCCTCAGGACACTAACATAATTCAAAAATTTCTCCACATCTGTCATTCTTTGCTGACAATAGTAAATTTCCATTAAGTTTTCAACCAGGTTGTAATTCACTAGTTGCAAAACTTAAAGAGAACTTAAGGCAGATGTCCTTCCCAGACTTATAGTAAGTTATGATGTTCTTCTCAGACTCATAGTAAGTTATTATTTAACAGTGACAATACAGGAGCCCTCTGAATCTACAACAAAAAGAGACAGAGAGAGACAGAAACAGAGAGAGAGAGAGAGAGAAGCAGAGTCTTTGGATTCTAATGACCTGATGACCTATAACACCTTGTTTATAGCATTTATCACCTTCCTGAAATTACTGACCAACATGTACAACTCCTTTATTGGACAGCTAGACCCTGGAAGGAAAGCATCATGTTTTTTGTTCCTTTTAATTTTTTAATTAATTTTTTCTATTTTAAATTTATTATTATTATTATTTTACTTTACAATATTGTATTGGTTTTGCCACACATCAACATGAATCTGCCATGGGTGTACACATGCTTCCAATCTCGATCTCCCCTTCCACCTCCCCCCTACCCTACACACACACCATCCCTCTGTGTCATCCCAGTGCACCAGCCCCAAGCATCCTGCACACTGCATCGAACATAGATTGGTAGTTTGTTTTTTATATATTATACATGTTTCAATGCCATTCTCCCAAATCATCACATCCTCTCTCTCTCCCACAGAGTCCAAAAGACTGTTCTATACATCTGTGTCTCTTAGCTGTCTCACATACAGGGTCATCATTACTGTCTTTCTAAATTCCATATATATGCATTAGTATACTCTATTGGTGTTTTTCTTTCTGGCTTACTTCACTCTGTATAATCAGCTTCAGTTTCAAGGAGGTCCTAAGATGGTGGAGGAATAGGATGGGGAGACCCTTTCTCCCACACAACTTCATCTAAAGCATCATGTTTGATTCCTCTTCTGCACTGTCTGGAATAGATGCATCATAAATAAAAGCTGCAAACATACTCATTTCCATTAATATCATTTAGCTTCTTTCCAAAAGTTATGCATACAATGAACTGAGCAGATGGATTTGAGTTTTGCTTCTTCCATGTTCTCTGGTTCATTTTGATGATGAAGATCAAAATTGTCAAAAGAGGAAGCAATAGCATGAGGCAGAAGCAAAGTTCCCCGAAAGCAGGGGGTGGAGAAAGTGCTTTACAAAAGCACTCTCTGATATGTCCTTATTCCACACCCTAGAGGAAGAGCTCTAGAGAAAGAGCTGAAAGCAAGAAAAATATAAGCAATAAAGGGAAAAGGGACAAAAAGTCACTGAACAACTACTATAATACACAGTATTTGTAAAGATGATCCCATTTTATCCTTGGCAACACTTCTATGGGTTTGAGAATTATCTCCATTTTTGCAATTATCTCTTCCAGATGGAAGAAAATAAGAGGTTAAATAATTTTACCAAGGGCACACAACTAATACGTGATAAAATCAGGATTCAAACTCTAGTCTGCCTGTCTACAAAGCCTGCTCTATTACTGCAGGTGAATATATCCTCTACTGGCCAGGCCCCTGATCCCAAGAGTAGCTACACTTGGTTCCTGGCCAGTAGAGGATTTATCCACTTGAGTTAATTAGAAAAAACAGCCTTAAGTCCCAAGAGCCAGGAAATTTAAGTATCAGAAAAAGTAGATCTGATATACCTATAGCATTTAGTCACTAGGACCCAAAGGGTTACCTTGCTCTTTGTTGAGCCTATGCTGTGGTTCATCACTCAGTCCTGCTTTATTCAGAGGAATCTCTAGGAAAGAATACTGGAGTGGGTTACCATGTCCTCCTCTGGGGGATCTTCCCAACCTGGGGATCGAACCCAGGTCTCCAGCATTGCAGGCAGATTTTTACTGTCTGAGTCACCAGGAAAGCCCTTGCTGAGCCTATGGGAACTGTATTTTCAATGAACCAGCACCCAAAGGATGAGGAGCTGTAGTCAGTTTTATTTAATGCAGTGTCCCTATTATTTGTTTCTGCATTGATAAAATGTATTAAATGTTCTACAAAGCCTTATATAATTTACATCTGTTTATTTGAGATCCAGTTGTTAAAAACAAAACTCACAAAGAATTCACTTCTACCTCTTTCTTCCAGCCAGGGCTTTACATCTGTTTGACAGCTTGAGTGGGACCATTCTGAAGTGTGAGATTTTCTTCTTATGTAGTCCATCCTCTCTAAAGATTTGACAATGGAAGCTGTCCTTGGAGGATTTGCAGCCTGGAGCTGGAAACCTGCCTATTCCTGGCTCATTTCATGTGAAGAACAGAGACTCCAAATATCACCCAACAGAGGAAAAGGGATACCAGGGAATTCAAAGGTGACTCCTGGCTAAGGCTTGCCTGAATCTTGCTCTTATGCTATACTTCCTCCTACAAGAAACCACTCTTAACAATCTCATTCAGGGCACCAGTTCTTTTAAGTATTCCTTAACATTACCTTCCCATGGGCTGCAAAATCTTAGAAGGCAGAATTGGGACCAATGAGAGGCCGATTTTGATTCAACAGATCTAGCTTTCAAATAATTATTGTTGAATGGGGAAATAGTTAAATTGGCAGAGGTTTGAGATTGACCTGCATTAATTTCTAAGGTCAAAGTTTAAATTCCATGATTTACAATTTTTAACTATAACCAGTAGTATTGTAGGGCCTACAGGAAGGGAGCATGGAAAAGGGAAGTCTCAATGAGATGTTCAGTCATAGAGGGCTGTGACTTAGTGGTTCTCCTGTGGTTCTCTTAGTAATTCTCTCATACAGAACCCTATAAAGTACAGCCTGATCCTGAGTGCCTGAAAAAAAAAGGGGAGGGCTTGCAGAGGGTCAGTACCCAAATAGACTTCAAGGAGAACAACTTATGAGAGGAGGAGTTACATATTAGAGGTCACTAAAGAATTGGTTACCATGAGTTCAGTCCTGAGTCTCTAAATCAGAAAGTAAGAGAAACCCATCCCCTCATCACTGTCTGCAAAATAAGTCTCTGTTGGTAGAGTCAGGGGCTATAAATCACTAAAGCCAGAGCTGAGGCAGACTCAAAATCAGAAGCTTGTAGAGAAAAGTTAGGGAAAGTTAGGAGTGGGCCAGTCACATGTAGAAGGTATGGAGCAAGTCTAGTCTAGGCTGAATCTCCTGGGCACTGGATTCCCACTACAGCCAACAGTGCTCTGCCCATCTTGAAGTAACAGGCCCACTCAATACCCGAGGCAATGACCACCTGCATCTTGACTTTGCTGAGTTTCAGTCCCACTGAGTAGCTGCCTACAAAGGTGCTGTAACTTGATTAAAATCTCCTCCTGTTTGGAAGTTAGCATCTTCCAGAGATATCTGCTGATATCAAGATAGGAAGGTATGTGACAACTTTGTAGGTTTTTCAATGTCTAAATGTCAAGTATACTATCTCTGTCACTTGATCTCTCTGCCTCCTTTTTGATTTAACATGACACTGTGACATTCGTTCTGTCTGACCTTCAGAAATAACAGAAGGGCTTAGAAAAGGCATAGGCTTTGGTGTCTGATAAACCTGGGTCTGAAATATGTCATTGTCACTTAACCAAACATGGATTTATTTTTGAAACCTTCAGAAACTCAACCTTAAATTTGTTCATCTACAAAATGGGAATGATAATAACTTCCAAAAAGGGTTCAGAATTGAGATAACTGAGAATTCAAAGTGAAGACTTGTATGGGATTCACAGAGATGCTCAGGAAATGTTCATTCTCTGCCTTTCCCCTCTTTCTGTGCCCCTGCAGACTACACTGTGTCCTTTAAGAAGCAGATTTCTCCCACAAGTTGTGACACTTTGAAAATAGATCACATTTTCAATGATGGCTATGTAATCAATATAAAATAAAGCATGTTCTGCCAACTAAATAAATAGAGAAGAGACATGTACTCATTCCTTTTCTAATTTAATCTGCCTGAGTGCCTGAAGGTCTTTGTCAGGTAAATATTGTTTTCACCCTGACTTGGTGTAGTGTTCCCACTGAATTTGTCTCAGTTGGCCCTTTGATGTCATGCTGATGCCTCCATAATAGATTGAAAGCTCTGTGTTGAGAAGAGAGATTAGCAAGATCTAATAACCAGTAAATATCTGTCTACCCTGGATGACTGGAGATTGTAATGTTCTGTGGAACTTGCTGTTCTGTGGAATAAAGAGTAGGCACCTTACTCTGAACTGCCATTTTTAAAGATAGGACCTATAACAGCACACGTCCAGTCTTAACAGGCTTGACAATTTGGAACCTCCTTGGAGGCTACAGAACAGGGAGACCATAGGGCGGAGTAGCAACAGCTCAGGCTAGCAGAAGAGAATGAATTGAGTTGTGCACGCACATGCTCTGGAAATGCTTTGAAAGCACCTTTGATTCTGTATTTACTTGTTTGTTGTTTCTTTCTTATGAAAACTTAGAAAAGATATTTGTTCTAGACTTCCCTCCATAAGATTTAAAAATGTATTTACACAAACGCTTGATTTGACAGTTCAGTGGAAAACCAAAAAAACAAAAACTGCTTATGTCCAGTGGTTCGGTGATTCAGGAAGTGTTCATTCTCTGACTCTTCCCTCTTTCTGTGCCTCTGTAGATTATACTATGTCCTTTAAGAAGCTACGTTTCTCCCAAAAGGTGTAGTATTTTAATTAATTGTTCACTACAGGCCAGACCTTCCCATCCTTGGTTCCATATAAACAGATCCAGATACTCAGAACTAAAATATACTGCCTTGATATCCAGATAACTTATTTCTTTAGAAATAACTTCTTCTTTAGTCTTTTAAAGTGAATTTAAAATGTAAAATGTTTAGAAAATACATCCAAGAGGAACCAAAAGATAAAAAAGAAAAAAAGAGCACTATCCTTAATTTACCATTTGGAGATACCCAGTACTAGTATTCTGAGAGGCTTTTTCTGTTGTTGTTGTTGTTGTTGTTGTTTTTTCCAAAGCATAAATGAACTCAGGCAGAACTTTTAAAAAATAGGTTCATAAAATGTAAACTGCAGTGGTATCTACTCTTTTGCCCTCTCAACAATATTTTGTGAGCTATGTTAATATTTTTCAACATATATTTTACTGATAACAAGGAATTCCACATATCATAAACCATAGCTTATTCTGAAAACTAGTGACATTCTCATATCAATGCTATTATTAAAAAGAAAAAGAAAAAAAAGAACACTTTATAGCTAATTCTTTGCTTACATACAAGCTTATTTTTCACAGGATTAATTCTTAGGAGTAGAATTGAAGAATCAAAGTCCTTTTTAAAACGCTTATATATTGTCAAACTTTTCTCCAAAGATTTAAACCAAAATATACACTTCACTGGCAATATATTGCTATGTATGTGTCTGTTCCCAAGAAAATCGTGAAATTCTTGAAGTCAGGGATTGTGTTATTCATCTTTATATTCTACATCTCTATACTTTTGAACATTAAGTTGATACATGTTGATAAATGATGATTTGATGACTCATTGTTTAAAAAAATATGTAATATGAAGCAAGTTTATGGTTCTGAGGCTCAGTTTTCTCTTTTGCAAAATAAGACTTTTGTGTTATATGTTTCTTAACATTCCATGATTTCACACTCTCGTGTAAAAACATGACCTAGATACCCTTGGGGAGATTTCCCATAAGTACAACATATAATCATGGTGATTGTACTGGAAAGTATATATCATATGTAAGTCAATTATAATTATATAGAAATACACACATGTGCTGAATATTCTGGGAGAATAAGGCTAGATGACATGATGGGACATTCCAGGAAGATGATGCTCAGCTAGACTCAAATCATCTGCTTTCTATCTTTAAAATTAGCCCATTTCCCCTCAGGATTTTGCATTTTATTGATATCTAAAAAAAATAGACAGTAGAATTATCTTGAAATTCAGTTTTCTTAAATAATTTCACCCAGGACAAGCAAGCTTATCCCACTAGATTTTAGGAACATTTTAAGTACTTTTAAATTACCTGGGGTAAAATTATATCTGTTAACTTTCATGTTTCCTGGCTAATTGAAAGTGAACATATGTAGACCTGTCTTAATTCTTGGTGTAGAAATATTGATTCTCATCATTACTTTATTAACTAATTGGTGGTTATTTATTGCAAAATGATAATGTGTCTTTTGCACTGCTGGAGAGAAATGAGGCAATGTGGCATATACTACAATAGTAAGAGTAAACATGATCCTTTGGAATGTAGAGAAAGAAAGCACCTACCTCTAGGAGTTGGGAAGCCTCACAGAAGATGATGCTTGAAATAATTCTTGAAGAATGAGCTCATGGGTAAAGTGGAATTGTATGGGTGACAGTGTAGAGAACAGGATTAAACAGAAATAAAGCACAGAAAGTCACAGAAAGGAAACACAGAATGGAGGTTTATTTCCAGCTGGTAGATTTTCTATCAGTCTCCTGCTTGGTGAAATCTCTCCACTTCACCCTCATAGTTCCCTTCATACAGGTTCACCCATTGAGAAGTGCTGATTCATTCTCCTCTCTTTGCTGTATTTCCTGCTGTATTTCTTCTTGCTCTCCGATTGTGGCCAGCTCTATGACAACTACTTAATCCTAATTGCTTTCACTCTGCTGCTCTGGATGGATCTTGGAGATTCAGCTTCTATAGCATTATAGGTCAATTCATATCAAAGTTGTAGCCACCTTACTCTTTGAGTTTAAGAACTTCCCTGATCTGGGGAGAGGGGCCTTTTGAAAACAATGTCAGTCACTGTTACACTAGAACATTCTTTCTAGGCTCTGGAGCCATGTTTCTAAATACTACACATGTTTTCCTCACTTTTCTTAGATAAAATGTCCAGAGACTAACCTTGCTTAGCCATTAAATATCTCTAATCTACATTCACCCTTATATTTTTTTGTGTCTCAAAATAAGTGTTCTTTCTTCTGCCCAAGAATATTCTCTTCACTTGTGTCCTAAATGAGTGTTGCTAAATTAGAGAGGCGTAGGAATCACTCAGAGACCTTGATAAAAATAAAGATTCCTAAGATGCACTCAGCTGAATCTAAACTCCCAAGGGTTAAGAATCAAGAATCTGAAATTTAACAAGCCCCTTAATAATCCATTTATTTGAGATAAAGTGTTTCACATACACATTTTAAAAGGTGGAGAGAGGCCATATATACAATGTATATTCCAGGAGATCCAATGAAAGCAACCAAGCTCTTTTAGGGACCATTTTTGGGGGGATTCCCAATAGCATTTGGGACCAGTTTTTCTGAATTCCCAACAGCATCTGGATTCCCATATCTTCCTATCTCCTTGGAAGCCTCTCTTTTAAGAACCAGCTGCTCATGTAACTGAGCAGGGCCCCATGAAGCTCCTGAGCATGGAAGCCTTTCTGTGTCCCTTGATTCTTGCTTGTAGGGAATAGATTCGAGCCTTTCATGACCTTCCCTGAGTTCCAAAGGGCAGTTTCAAAGAGTTGCTAATCAGGCAAGGGAGAAGATGTAGACAAGGAAGGAGACTACATGAGACCAAATTAAGAGTTCAGGCCCTGGACATACCTTGATCCTTACCAGCAACCTTGCCCTGAAACATTGCTATAAAACTCCTCACCAAATTCCCCCAGGTTGAGACTCACAGTTTTTTGAGGCATGGGCCTCCTTTGCCTGGCAAAGCTAAAAAGCTATTCTTTGTAACTCTATTGCCAAGATTCAACCCAACACCATACACATCACTCTCTTAGTTCTTTCAGCTCAGCTGCATCTCTTCAACCAATACCCTTCTCTTCATGTATTAACTACTTGAAGAATCTCACTTAATATACCCTCCCTAGACTTTTCTCCTTACCCCTTATCTCTTGAAATTCTTTGATAGCTCACTTTCTTTATATTGATAACTATGTAGGAAAGTCTCACGTCACATTAGTCTCTTTAATCTAATGCATTCTGATTTCCACACAACAAAGTCACAGAAAAAATGTTCTTATAAAGTTCATCAGTAAGAACTGTTTTTTTCTTATTTTTGACCTGGTACATAGAATTGACTTTTTGACCCTCCATATTCATAGAAAGCTATAACCAATACTCTACAAAATGGCTTTTTTTTAAAGAGGATTCCATCTTTGTGATATCCCAATTCTACTCTTCTTACTTGTTCAGGTACCCAATTAACTTTATATGTATTTTTATATGCATATATGCTACCTAAACTCATTTGAAAAGACACTGATGCTGGGAAATATTGAAGGGGGGAGGTTAAGGGGATGACACAGGATGAGATGATTGGATGGCATCACCAACTCAATGGACATGTGTTTGAGTAAAGTCTGGGAGTTGGTGATGGACAGCGAGGCCTGGCATGCTGTGGTCCATGTTGTCACAAAGAGTCAGGCATGACTAAGTGACTGAACTGAGCTGAACTTATGTCACCTAAAATGCATAGAACCCTTGTTTCTATGTATAATTTACACAAATGTTGCTGTGGTATAAGAATAATTTTGTTTCTCCTTTGCTCAATGTATTATATATATTTGCACATGTATATAATTTCTCTTGACTTTGTAACTGTATTCTATTCTATACATAGATAACAACTTACTTATTCATACATTAATGATGTGCATTTTTATTATCTCTATTTATAATTATTTTAAACTTTTTAGATACACAGAATTGGAATTGATGGAAATTATGGTACTTTTATTTTCAGGTTTTGAAAGAAACTCAGTGGCTACACCAATTTACAACCCCACCACCTGGAAACAAGTGTTTCCTTTTCTTCATATCCTCACCAACATTTGTTATTATTATTTTATAATAGGCAAAACTACCAGGTATGAAGTGGCATCTCACTGTGATTTTGATTTGCATTTACTTGATGAGTAGTGAAATGGAGCATATTTTTACATAGGTGTTGACTATCTGTGCATCTTGTTTGAAAAATGCCTAATCAAGTCCTTTGCCCATATTTAAACCTGGATATTTGTTGCTTTTCCCCCCAATGACTTGCAGAAGTTCCTTATATATTTTGAAAGTTCAGTTTAGTCACTCAGTTATGTCTGTCTCTTTGCAATCCCATGGACTATAGCACACCAGGCTTTCCTGTCCACCACCAACTCCTGGAGCTTGCTCAAACTCATGTCCATTGAGTTGGTGATGCCATCCAACTATTTTATCCTCTGCCATTCCCTTCTCCTTCCACCTTCAGTCTTTCCCAGCATCAGAGTCTTTTCTAATGAGTCAGTTCTATACATGAGGTATTGGATATCATGCTTTATTGAATAAATGATTCATTTATATTTTCTCCTATTCAACAGGTTGTATTTTAATGTTGTTTCTTTTTCTGTGCAGAAGCTTTTTGGTTAGTGTAGTTCCCACTGTTGCTTGTGCTTTTGCTGTCATATACAAAAATCATAGCAAAATATCATTGCCAAGAAGTATTTCCCCTATATTTCCAGCTATGATGTTCTTTTTTGTATGGTGCAAAATAGAGGTCCAGTTTCATTCTGTTTTTTTTTTTTTCCCTTGATGTCTGATTTTCTCAACAACATTTGTTGAAAAAAATTATCCTCCACACTGGATATTCTTGGCGTCCTTGTCAAAGATCAATTGACCATATATATGTAAGTTTATTTTGGGACTCTATTCAGTCACAGTGGTCTATGTGTCTCTCTGGGCTTCCCAGGTGGCTCAGTATGCCAATTCAGGGGATGCAGGTTCAATTTCTGGATCAGGAAGATCCCCTGCAGAAGGAAATGACAGCTTACTCCAGTATTCTTGACTTGGAAATACCATGGACAGAGGAGCCTGGCATACTACAGTCCATGGGGTTGCGAAAGAATTGGACACAACTTATTGACTAAACAACAGCACGTCTAGGATAGCACCACATGGTTTTAATTACTATAATTTTGTAGTATATTTTGAAATCAAGAAGTGTGATGCTTCTGGCTTTGTTTCTCCTTTTTTAAGGTTGTTTTGGCTATTCAGTCTTTGTTTGAGTATGATTACTAAAAATATTTATTGGCTATCTGTTTTAAATATAGCAATGTATACATGGATGCCAAGACATGAAATCAACCAAACTGTCAATTGACAGAGGGATAGATAAAGAAGACATGTTACATATGCAAAATGCTATTTTTCAGCCATTATAAAGCATTAAATAATGTCATTTGCTGTAACATGGGTGGACCTAGAGATAATCATATTAAGTGAAATAAGTCAGAAAAATAAAAATATCATATAATATCATTTATATATGGAACCTAACTTTTAAAGATGATATAAATGAAGTTACTTGCAAAACATAAATAGACTCACAGACTTAGAGCACAAAGTTATTGTTACCATGAGGTTAAGGTTAGGGAGAGAGATAGACTGGGAGTTTGGGGTTGACTGCCCCTAATAGCAACCTCTTGGTGGGAAATCAAGAGGTTATGAGACTACCCACTAAGTCTCTCTTTGGTTTGCATTTCTCTAAGAATTAGTAATATTGACCTCTTTTCATGTGACTCTTGGCTATCTGCATATTTTCTGAGGAAAAAATGTCTATTTAGCTCTTTTGCCTGTTTTTATCTTGTGTTGTTGGTTTGCTTTTGATATTGAATTGCATAAGCTGTTTTTAATTTTAGATATTAATCCATGTTGGTTGCACCATTAGTAAATAATTTATCCCATTCTGTTTGTTGTGATTTTGTTTTGCCTCTAGTTTCCTTTGTCATGTGAAAGCTCATGAGTTTTTGGGTCCCATTTATTTTTATTTGCATTGCAATAAGAGACAGATAAAAAAAAATCTTGCTGCAATTATGTCAAAGAGTGTTTTACTTATATTTCCTTCTAAGAGTTTTATAGTATCTGTTCTTAGTTAAGGTCTTTATTTTGAGTTTTATTTTTTGTATGATGTTAAAGAATGTTCTAATACTATCTTTTACACATTGCTTTCCAGTTTTCCCAGCATGTTTATGTCTTTTCTGCACTGTATAGTCTTCTCTCCTTTGTCATAGATTAATTGACCATAAGTGCATGGGTTTATTTCTGGGATTTCTATTCTGTTCCACTGATATATATTTCTATTTTTATGCCAGTACATACTGTTTTGATTAAAGTATCTTTGTAGTATAGTCTGAAGTCAGGGAGCCTGATTCTGGCTGCTCTGTCTTTCTTTTCAAGATTCCTTTGGCTATTCATGATATCTTGTGTTTCCATACATGTTTTTTTTTTAATTCTATGAAAAATATCATTGGTAATTTGATAGGAATTGCACTAAAACTGTGGATTCTGTCAGATAATATAGTCCTTTTCACAATGTTGGTTTTTCCAATCCAAGTACATGGTATATATCTCATCTGTTTGTGTCATCTTTGATTTATTTCAGCAATGTCTTGCAGTTTGATATGAGTTGCTTTGAATCTGAAGATTGCCTAGGTCAGAATAGTAATTTTGATAATAGTGATTCTTTAAACTAAGAACATAATATATCTTTCAATCTGTTAATATCATTTGATTTCTTTCATCAATATCTATTGCAGTTTTCTGAATACAAGTCTTTTATCACCTTCAGTTCAGTTCACTCACTCAGTCGTGTCCGACTCCTTGTGACTCCATGAATCGCAGCACGCCAGGCCTCCTTGTTCATTACCATCTCCAGGAGTTCACTCAGACTCACGTCCATCATGTCAGTGATGCCATCCAGCCATCTCATATCCTCTGTCGTCCCCTTCTCCTCCTGCCCCCAATCCCTCCCAACATCAGAGTCTTTTCCAATGAGTCAGTTTTTCTCATGAGGTGGCCAAAGTACTGGAATTTCAGCTTTAGCATCATTCCTTCTAGAGGTAGGTTTATTCCTAGTTTATTGAGGTGATGGTAAATAAGGTTATTTATGTAATTTCTTTTACCTGATCATTCATTGTTAGTATACAGAAATGCAAAAGATTTCTGTGTGTTAATTTTGGATCCTACAACATTGCTGAATTCATTGAGTTCTAGGAGGTTTATGGTAGCATCTTTAGGATTTTCTATGTACAGTACATCATCTCCAAATAGAGATAGCTTTATTTCATTTTCAGTTTCTCGTTGCATTAGGTATAAGGCTAGATTGTGTATTTGAGATTTTTCTTATTTTATAAAGTAATATTTTAGTGCTATTAACTTTCCCTTTAGAACCTTTTAAAATTTATTTATTTATTTCAGTTGGAGGATGATTACTTCACAGTCAGTTCAATTCAATTTAGTTCAGTTGCTCAGTCATGTCCGACTCTTTGCGACCCCATGAATCCCAGCACACGAGGCCTCCTGTCCATCAGTACTGTGATGTTTTTTGCCATACATCAGTGTGAATAGGCTGTATTTGTATTCATGTCCCATCCATCTTGTAAAACTCTTCCACTTGTCTCCCATCCCATCCTTCCAGGTTGTCACAGAGCACCAGGTTTCAGTGGCCTGCTCATACATCTAAGTACCATCTTTCTAGACTCCACATACATGTATTAATATATGGTGTTTATTTTTCTCTTTCTGACTTACTTCTCTATGCATAATAAGCTCCAGGTTTACTCACCTCATTAGAATGGACTCAAATGTGTTCCTTTTGATAGCTGAGTAGTATTCCATTGTGTATATGTATTACAACTACCTTATCTTTTCCATTTCATCTGCTGATGGGCTTCTAGGTTTCATGTCCTAACTATTATAAATAGTTTTTCAATGAACATTGGTGAACATGTTTCCTTTTAAATTCGGTTTGCTCAAGATTTATGCCAGTAATGAGATTGATGAGTTGTACAGTAGGTTTAGTCCTTGTTTTCTAAGGAATCTCCATAATGTTCTCCATAGTAGTTGTAACAGTTTTTATTCTCACCAACAATGTAACAGTCGTCCCTTTCCTCCACACTCATTCCAACATTTTTACCTAGTAGACTTTTTTGATGATGGCCATTCTTACTGCTGGGAGATGATGCCTCATTGAGGTTTTGATTTGATTTATTTAATAATGTGCAGTGGCTGCAATGGTACATGAGCACGGCTGAGAGTGGCTACCCCACTCCCTAGGGCAGGGGCAGTGGCTGAGAGGAGCTACCCCACATCAGAGGTAAGGAGCAGTGGCTGCGCTTTGCTGGAGCAGCTATGAAAACAGACCCCACATCCAAGGTAAAAGAAACTCAAGTAAGATGGTAGGCGCTGAGAGAGGGGATCAGAGGGAAAACAGACTGAAACTACACTCACAGGCAAATAGCCAATCTGCTCACATGGACCACAGCCTTGTCTAACTCAATAACACTAAGCCATGCCATGCGGAGCCACGCAAGATGGCTGCAACATGGTGAAGAGGTCCGATAGAATGTGGTCCACTGGAGAGGGGAATGGCAAACCACTTCAGTATTCTTGCCTTGAGAACCCAATGAACCGTATGAAAAAGCAAAAAGATAGGACACTGGAAGATTAACTCCACAGGTCAGTAGGTGCGCAATATGCTACTGGAGATCAGTGAAGAAATAACTCCAGAAAGAATGAAGGGATAGAGCCAAAGCAAAAAGAACACCCACTTGTGAATGGAACCAGTAGTGGAATCAGGGTTCAATGCTGTAAGAGCAATATTGCGTAGGAATCTGGAATGTCAGGTCCATGAATCAAGGCAAATTGCAGGTGGCCAAACAGGAGATGGCAAGAGTGAACACTGATATTCTAGGAATCAGTGAACTAAATGGACTGGAATGGATGAATTTAATGCAGATCATCATTATATCTACTACTGTGGGCAGGAATCCCTTAGAAGAAATGGAGTAGCCATCAAGGTCAACAAAAGAGTCAGAAATGCAGTACCTGGATGCAATTTCAAGATTACTCTGATCATTTCCAAGACAAACCATTCAGTATCAGAGTAATCCAAGTCTATGCCCCAACCAGTAACACTAAAGAAGCAGAAGTTGAACAGTTCTATGAAGACCTACAAGATTTTTTAGAACTAACACCCAAAAGATATGTTCTTTTCATTATAGAGGATTGGAATGCAAAAGTAGGATGTCAAGAAACACCTGGAGTAACAGGCAAATTTGGCCTTGGAGTACAGAATGAAGCAAGGCAAAGGCTAATAGAGTTCTGTGAAGATAATCTGCCTCTTAAGAAACCTATATGCAGGTCAGGAAGCAACAGGCCTATTCCAAATAGGAAAAGGAGTATGTTAAGGCTGTATATCATCACCCTGCTTATTTAACTTCTTTGCAGAGTACATCATGAGAAACGCTGGTCTGGATGAAGCACAGCTGGAATCAAGATTGCCCGGAGAAATATCAATAACCTTAGATATGCAGATGACACCACCCTTATGGGAGAAAGTGAAGAACTAAAGAGCCTCTTGATGAAAGTAAAAGAGGAGAGTGAAAAATTTGGCTTAAAGCTCAACATCCAGAAAACTGAGATCATGGCATCCGGTCCCATCACTTCATGGTAAATAGATGGGGAAACAGTGGCTGACTTTAGTTTTTGGGGCTCCAAAATCACCTCAGATGGTGACTGCAGCCATAGAATTAAAAGACACTTGCTCCTTTGGAAGAACGTTATGACCCAGCTATATGGCATATTAAAAAGCAAAGACATTACTTTGTCAACAAAGGTCCATCTAGTCAAGGCTATGGTTCTCCAGTAGTTATGTATGGATGTGAGAGTTGGACTACAAAAAAAGCTGAGCATCGAAGAATTGATGCTTTTGAACTATGGTGTTGGAGAAGACTCTCAAGAGTCCCTTGGACTGCAAGGAGATCCAACCAGTCCATCCTAAAGAAGATCGGTCCTGGGTGTTCATTACAAGAACTGATGTTGAAGCTGAAACTCCAATACTTTGGCCACCTGATGTGAAGAGCTGACTCATTTGAAAAGACCTGGATGCTGGAAAAGATTAAGGGTAGGAGGAGAAGGGGATGACAGAGGATGAGATGGCTGGATGACATCACCAAGCCGATGGAAATGAGTTTGTGTGGACTCAGGTAGTTGGTGATGGACAGGGAGGCCTGGCATGCTGCAGTTCATGGGGTTGTGAAGAGTCATACATGACTGAACAACTGAACTGAACTGAATAATGAGTGATGTTGAGTATCCTTACATGTGCTTATTAGATACTTGTGTATATTCTTTGATATTTCTTTTCAGCCTTCTGTCCACTTTATGATTGGGTTGTTCATTTTTCTGGTATTGAGCTGTATATGCTGCTTGTGTATTATTCTTTGTCAGTGGTTTCATTTGCTCTTCTTTTCCTCCATTTTTTTTTTTTGGTTAATTTTTTTTTTAATTTTTATTTTTTGTTTAATGCTTATTCCATTTCACAGTACTGCATTGGTTCTGCCATACATTGACACGAATCAGCCACAGGTGTAGACGATCTCCCCATGTCAAAGCCCCCTCCCACCTCCCTTCCCTGCCCATCCCCCCGGTTCATCCCATACACCGGCCCCAAGCATCCTGTATCCTGTATTGAACCTAGACTGGTGCTTCATCTCCCATATGATTGTACACATGTTTCGTTGTCATTCTCCCAGATCTTCCCACCCTCTCCCTCTCCCTCTGAAGCCAAAAGTCCGTTCTATACCTCTGTGTCTCTTATATTGTCTCACTTTCGGGGTCATCATTACTGTCTTCTAAATTCCATAT
>SJYC01149208.1:0-17897 GCA_006408675.1 Madoqua kirkii | reverse complement strand
TGAGAGTCCCTTGGACTGCAAGGAGATCCAACCAGTCCATTCTGAAGGAGATCAGCCCTGGGATTTCTTTGGAAGGAATGATGCTGAAGCTGAAGCTGCAGTCCTTTGGCCACTTGATGTGAAGAGTTGACTCATTGGAAAAGACTCTGATGCTGGGAGGGATTGGGGGCAGGAGGAGAAGGGGACGACAGAGGATGAGATGCCTGGATGGCATCACGGACTCGATGGACTTGAGTCTGAGTGAACTCTGAGAGATGGTGATGAATAGGGAGGCCTACTGTGCTGCGATTCATGGGGTCACAAAGAGTCAGACATGACTGAGCGACTGAACTGAACTGAACTGAACTGAAAACTGACATTTGGTGGGGATTGTGTGGTTTTAAAATTATCTTGTGTTATATAGTGAGGCGAAAAGATCAGATGGTGAATCAAGGAGTGGAATGAAGACAACCAATTCCTAACTTGCTCTGTGTCTCTTGACAAGCCGTTTAATATCCATACTTTGTTGTCTTCCAAATCGGGAACATCAAATCAAGGGTGAACATCAGGACAGCCATGGCACGGGACTCTGTGATTTCTAGCAGTCACCACATAAGCTGAAGCAATCTGTGCATGAGCAATTTCCACATAGACACATGAGGAGGTTGGATTTAAGGGTTCAGGTTTCCACAGATGGATACAGTCTAAGGTACTGAGGTGGATGTTGTATACAGAGTTTCATTTACTGGCTGCTTTGGGGCTTTAGGGAATTTTCCTAGGGGTCCTGCTATGGGTATAGCTACTTCTGCAGGTGGATACATATTATTCTCCCTCTGTGACCTCCAAAGGATTGCTGAGGAAAAGCTTGAGAAACTGGCATCAATTCAGACAAGATTTTCCTACACAAGGTCCATTGCCAAGCCCTGGCTGTGCCTTGTTCATCTGGAAACCCTAGGAGGCCTTTCCTAAGGCATTTCTGGCGTATTTTAAATGTGTGCAACCTGAGGGAATAAAGAAATGGAAGTCTAAAGAGGCTGCGTGTCTCTCACAACCATATTCTTCTTCATCAAGTTAGCCATGATGTTTATACCCTTAAATAAGAATGTTACAAAATTCCACTGAGAGATAAAATAGTCTCTCGACCCTCCATGATATTAAAGCTCCTCAGAACAATCATTTCAGAATAAAATTTGCTCAGGGACTGATTCATCTAGTATTGAGGTTTTAAGTGCTGTCTGTGTGTTCACACTGCCATGTTTATATCTCTGGCCTGGACCTTTCTTCGAAACTTCAGATTGTATTTTCCAGTCACCTACTTTATGCCTCCAAAGCATCTCAAACCTAACATGTCCAAATAGAATTCCTGTTTTTTCCCCTCTAAACCTGTTTTTTTAAAAAGCCATCTCCAACTCCATGGATGATACCTTCATTCTAAGTTACTCAGTCCAAAAACATGGGATTCTTCTTTTTTCCTTCTTTCACAATCCCTATTCAACTTCTCAGCAATTCCTATCAGATTTACTTCAAAAAAAAAAAAAAAAAAGGTTTCCAAAATCTGATCACTTTGTGCTAACACCACTACTTGGAGCTGGTCCAAGCCAACGTTGCCCTTCAACTATATTCAGTTCAGTTCAGTTCAGTTGCTCAGTTGTGTCCGACTCTTTTATTGTTTTTTAATTTTTTTGACTAGGCTGGGTCTTAGTTGCAGCATGTAGGACCCTCATTGTGGTGTATGGGCTCTTAATTTAGGCATGTGGGATCTAGTTCTCTGACCAGGGATGGAACCTGGGCCCCCTGCATTAGGAGGGCAGAGTCTCAGCCACTGGACCACCAAGAAGTTCCCACCTGATTGTTGTAATTCTATGTGATCTGTGTGGTTGCCACCATTCTGTGTGGTCTGTGTGATTCTTTAAAAATGTAAATCAGAATCAAACTTTCTGGACTATTCTCAATATATGAACATTAAAACAAAACCCTTACAATAACCTACAATATTCTATAATATGTGCAACTTTCTTCACCTCTCTGTCCTCATTTCTCACCCTCTGTTCTAGGTATAGGGCTACATGCTCTTCCTTCACAATGCCCTCTCTGTAATTTTTGCTGCCTTTTCCTGAAATGCTCCTTCACTAGATCATCTCAATGTGACCTTCTATATTGTCTTTCAACTTTTGGATTCTGCTAACTGCTTTCTCCCCTCATTGCCACCTGTGGACTACGGGTGGTAACAGAAGTCTGGAAAAATACATTATCACTGGTGGTTCTTCCTAAATCTCATTTTAGTAAATTGTCCTTTTGTAATAAACTTCTTTTGAATTATTCTAATCTGAATGTGCTGTCTCTTTCCTGTTGTGACCCTGAGTAATGCAATAATTAGTTTTACATTCTGCATTTATTGGTACTGGAAGTGGCCACTGGAAATAGACCTTCTAAATGGGATTCTGACATTAAGTTTCTCCTAAATTCATGGATCATAGGATAATCATCCTACTTGGGGAAAGTGGGTACAGAGTGTCATGATGGTGGTAGAGAATGATTTACAGATGGAGAGCATTGCAGTAGGAGATCACTATGGCAACAACAAAGATTATAAAGCATGTGGAATAAGCTGACTTCTTTCCCTCAGGGGCTTACTTAGAGAAAAAAGAAATTAAGAGATACAAATTTATATAACACATGCGGAAAACAAGAAGGCTGCAGTGGAAGCTTTGAAGGAGTTCCTCATCTCCCACTGTTGCAATTTGGCTAAGGCATAAGCCAGGATGTGATTACAAAAGGTAATCACTGCAACATCCATCAAATTCTCAAGTATGTCCCCAGGTTTCTCATTTGAAAAGAAGCTGGTAGAAAATCTGAGGCAAGGGATTGGACATTTGAGCAGACATTGGGCTGAGGACTTTGTTGTTATTAAGTCACTCATTCATTTCTGACTCTGTGATCCCATGGACTGCAGCATGCTAAGCTTCCCTGTCCTTAACTCTCTCTTGTAATTTGTTCAAACTCATGTCCATTTAGTTGGTGATGATCCATTCTCTGTTGCTGCCTTCTCCTTCTGCCCTCAAACTTTCCCAGCATCGGGGTCTTTTCTCATGAGTTGAGGACTCTGATTGTTTAAATTCTCTTGAAATTCTTTTGCCTGAGGAGGTAGTCTCTGCTCCATCTTCTCCCTCTGAATAGTTTTTGGATAAAAATTTTTCAGTGATTTAACCTAAGGCAGTTGCTTCATAACCTGATGATGATTTCCCTTCGGACCCAACCTCACCAACTCTCATTTCTTCTAGACCTTTATAACGAGAGTTATTTTCCAGCATAGCACAGTTTGAGAAATCAAGACCTGACTCCATGAGAAAAGAGCATATAGAAAAGAAGAGCCAATCAATCTCTATCAGCAGATGTCTGTTTAGTCAAACCATTTGGGAAGACCCAAAGGACCCACCATTCACCAAAGGAGTAAGAAATGCATTGATGTGACAGCAGATGCTTGAGAAGTTCCATGATGGCTCCTTTTAAGAAAGATGATGGAGAGGATGATGCAATGTAAGGAGTTCATTGATCCCAGAGTGAATAGTGAAAATCTTAGATTTGTAGAGGATATTTAATAGCAATTAACTGTCAGAGATGAGCTGAGTGTTATAAGAAATTGTAGGATTTGAAGGATAAGCACACAATTTGGACATAAGGGGTCTGTGACATTACTTGTTTGTTGAGGGAGTTCTTTAGAGAGCATTCTATTAATGGGTTATTTGACATATATAAGTGGAAAAATTATTGGTCCGAAGTACAGAAACCCAACTTGAATCTTTGAGGTGAATTTCATGCCTTCCTATTCAGGTGCAAATAGAACTGCCTTATGACCCAGCAATCCCACTGCTGGACATACACACCAAGGAAACCAGAACTGGAAGAGACACATGTACCCCAATGTTCATCGCAGAACTGTTTATAATAGCCAGGACATGAAAGCAACCTACTTGTCCATCAGCAGATGAATAGATAAGAAAGCTGTGGTACATATACACAATAGAGTATTACTCAGCCATTAAAAAGAACACATTTGAATCGGTTCTAATGAAGTGGATGAGACTGGAGCCAATTATACAGAGTGAAGTAAGCCAGAAAGAAAAACACCAATACAGTATACTGCTACTGCTAAGTCACTTCAGTCATGTCCGACTCTGTGCAACCCCACAGACAGCAGCCCACCAGGCTCCCCTGTCCCTGGGATTCTCCAAGCAAGAACACTGGAGTGGGCTGCCATTGCCTTCTCCAATGTATGAAAGTGAAAAGTGAAAGTGAAGTCACTCAGTCATGTTCGACTCTTGGCAACCCCATGGACTGCAGCCCACCAGGCTCCTCCATCCATGGGATTTTCCAGGTAAGAGTACGGGAGTGGGGTACCATTGTCTTCTCCATAATACAGTATACTAACACATATATATGGAATTTAGAAAGATGGTAATGATAACTCTGTATGTGAGATAGCAAAAGAGACACAAATGTAAAGAATAGAGTTTTGGACTCTGTGGGAGAGGGAGAGGGTGGGATGATTTGGGAGAATGGCATTGAAACATATATACTATCATGTAAGAAATGAATTGCTAGTCTAGGTTTGATGCAGGATATAGGATGCTTGGGGCTGGTGCACTGGGATGACCTGGAGGGATGGTGTGGGGAGAGTGGTGGGAGTGGAGTTCGGGGTTGGGAACTCATGTACACCTGTGGCAGATTCATGTCAATGTAGGGCAAAACCAATACAGTACTGTAAAGTAAAAACAAACAAAAAACTAAAAACTAAACTAAAATTTAAAAAAATAAAAATAAAAAATAAACTGATTCATACACCTGAAGTCTGTTAACTGAGGAGTAGCCCAGGTTCTCCTTTTGGGGGGAGGTGCTGCACCATGCGCATATGGAAATTCCCCCACCAGGGGTCAAACCCACACCCCCTGCAGTTAAGGGCAGAGTCTTAACCACTGCTCCTCCAAGGAAGTCCTCCAGGCCTCTCTGAGGAAAGACATTGTCATATGGACTTACCAGTCCTCTAAGTCTTTTCCCAAGACTTCCTTGGGAATTCTGAAACCATTTATTATGGTGACTGTGTGCTGAGCAAATGATGAATGCCCACACTTTCTGGGGGTTATTAGACATTGTCTATAAACTAACGCAAATTCCCTAAGACCAAATAGCTTTGTGTCCTAGTGAGCAGGGGCTCATGGAAGCCAGTCGGTAGATGCAGTCTTGTCCCACAGCTATTAGTAGTTCTTGGAAGACTGGGGATAAACACTACTTTTAATTCCTTATCTAGAAAGTTTAAGATAATTAATTTATTTAAGAAGAGAAAAAAAAATCCCTATATTGGTATGCTTACTTATGAACTGGGCAATATTATGATAGAAAAGGTCAAGTAGAAATGCGTGAAATGGGCTCCCTGCCTCCATGAATAAGATGATTAACCAAAGCCAGTATCTCATTCCTGGGGGTATTATAGATTAGTGTCACTATCACAATTTTGAGAAATGAAATGGTAGTTTTACTTATCATGTATTATTTAACATGTCTGTTTGGCTGGTATATATCATGGAGACTAATAATTAACTAGAGGAACGAGTTTGAGCAAACTCAGGGAGATAGTGAAGGACAGGGAAGGCTGTGTGCTGCAGTTCATGGGGTCACAAAGAGTTGGACATGACTTAGCAACTCAACAGCACCAACAATAGCAAACATAATCATGTGGTGATTTTATTTGCAGCTGTCTCATCATTCCATTTCAATCAATGAGGAAATCAGAAGCAGTTTGCATCTACATGACAGGGACTATAGTATAGAGTTACTACCTGGCCCAGGTGTTATGTGGACCATGCTCTATGTTATAATATAATTTAGATGGACCTTGGTTATCTTGCTATTTCACCAAACATCTCACCTATCTACTACATAAAGACAACGTTGTTAACTGGGTCTAGTAAGTAGAAGCAGCAAGCCGTCTAGATATCATAAAAAGGCTGCATTCTAAAAGGTGGGAATAAAAACTATGAAATTTCAGAGTCTGAAATATGAGTGGTCCAGTAGGCATAATGTGACCTTTTTTCTGAAGTCAGGAACAAGTTGCTACACCTTACATGGAACTCATCACTTAAAAAAAGGTATTATACCTAGGACCAGTTAAGAATTTGCAGGCAACACATTTGTTTTGGTATAATCTTATTACCCATGTATGGGTAATATTTAAGGTTACAAGTTTTAAGAGGGAAAATTTATAGGAAGAATAGGCTCTGTAGTGAGTCTAGACTGCAATGCAGGCTGCTCTGCTATCTGGGCCTCATAATATGGGACACTATAAATAAAGGAAGAATTTATGGCAGATGGAGATGCTCTTTAAGCCTCTGGCAAATTCAATAGGAAGATCAACAGCCTATATACCCAGGGCTCTGGAATAAGGCCATGTCCTTCTTTACTGACAACTATTTTCCATTTGAAAAGCAGCTCCTGGCTTGCTACCAGACACTAAACACTTTAACATGCAAAGTAAAATGACTATGAAAGCTGAAATTTCCATTATATCTGAAGTATTATTTGATACACATAAATTAACATTGGACATAAACAATAACATTATACTATAAAATTGGAATAGCATATACAAGTCTAGTCCCAAGCATATTCAATCAGCTGCCGAAGTCGGTGACTCAGACTCAATATTGTACCTGCCTCTACTGCTTTGCTGTCTTTTACTCATTCACATCTATGACTTCATGGAGAGTTGTGGAAGCAAAAGCATGGGTCTGATTTGTGGATAAATCCGTTGTTTTGCTGGCATCAGCTGAAGGACAGACTTTGCACAACAATCACACTCAATGGGAACCTTGAAAGACAGCATGATGGAGCTATTATCACTCCATGCAAATACATCTGCCAATGGGACTTCATGTGTCTCCTGAGATGAGAATATGTACTTTTTAACTGGATGAAGGACAGGAAAGAGTAACCGGCAAAACACATAGGCTGTGCTGAATAACTCTCATGTGAAACTGGAGATCAAATTTCCACCTTCTGAACTGCCATCTCTGTCAGAGGAGATTGATTTGTGTGGCTACAGCACACGCCTCTCTGATGTTCACTTTAATAAGGCCAATAGGGATCGCAGATAGATCAGAACTAGACAGAGGTCAGTGTGTTGATTCCCTTGGCTTCTTTCTTGAAAGTTTACTTTGAACTCACTGCGTCTCTTGACTCCACATCACTGTTTATTTCAAGGTTACTGTTTCTACATGAGTCTCTTCTTTCATAATCTGTTAACTAGTCTTTCCCTTGTCCTCATAGGCCTGTGGGTAATAACAGCACTGTTCTACCCAACTCTGAGTTAACGAACACTTGTGGTTCCGATCCACCCCACCTACAGCTTTGTAAATAGAACCTTAATTTTTAAAAATCCTCTAAAATTTTCCAATTCGAGAGTACCATCTGTTTCCTATTGGGAAATACACCTCATGCAGTCATCTTTCCTCTCAGCTACACACTGTTTATTATTTAGAGCTCATGCATTTGCAAGTGACAAAAATATTCCAGCTAACCTTGCTGAAGCTAAAAAGCATAGGAATTTATTAGCTTGCATCACTAGAAAGTCCATGGGATAATAATTCTGCTTTCAGGCATGGTTGAATTCAAGAGCTCAGAGGATTCTGGCGGGGCTCTTTCCTCTTGGCTCTTCTTTATGTTCCTTTTTAGGCAAGTCCTTTCCACAAGGTGACAAATCTGGACCCTGGCAGTGGTGGCTTATAGAGGCTTCACAGACTGCAATCCCAGAAGAAAGAGCCTGAGATGCTGCAGCGCCCTGCCCCCTGTCATGATGTTGCTTCAGTGGGGAACTGCTGGGTGACTCTGAGGTCACTTCCCTGGCTATCCCACAGGCAGTCACACAGAATAAATGACGAAACCAGGGCAGCTTGACGAGAGGTGGCTGTGAACAGAAAAAAACGTTGCCTGGCTCAAAGGAGTACCATCTCCTCATCCTTAATTGGAGCTCCTTCTCTTTGAAGTAGTATAGACTTGAAAACAAGGAAGGATGCTAATTATAGAGTAGGGCAAACTGAAGGCCAGCTTCTTGCTAGAATGCAGCATCGCTTGTCTGCCTCAGAAGAAAAGCTGATTTAGCAAATCCTTTTGGAATGGCTTCTCAGCCTCTGTCTGATTGCCAAGTTCAATAACATTATAAAGAGGGAGGGATTCTCTCGAGTAAACAGTGAAGCAGATCTGTTCTAAGATCTGTTCTTGTAAAAAGGCAAGAAGGCCTTTTGGCAACATTGTTTTGCTTCTTTGGCAACCCATGCTGCAAATATGACTTTGAGCAGTTTGTGTGACCTGTTAGGATGAGGAGGACTGGAGGGATTGTCTGGGATGGAGCCTAAATTCCACCCTCCTTAGTACAGAATACATAATACACCTGGATTGTAGCAGCAGAGGGAACAGATAGGTAGGGTGGAGTGGGTTCTTGAAGGGAACAGCCCCCATTAATGTAATTAGCAGAGCCATTGAAAACCTTGGGGGTTTCCTATTAAAGGGGGATGTGAGCACGGCAGGCATGGAAAATAATTTTGGCCGTGGTGTTAGTAGACTGGCGGGAACGGGAAAGAGGTTATTGCTGTCTAGGAAAAGAGTGCCGGGGGTCTAGACGAGGGAATTAACAGTTTATTAGAGAGAAAGTAAGACAAAGAGGTAAAGAAATTGCTCTATGCTGAAAACAGAGTAATATGTGCTAAGCGACGGTAGACAGAATTCATTGCCTCTTTAATTCCTGTTTGCACACATCAAGCCAGGAATCCAAGTCCTAAAGATATACACACTGCATCTTCACTGAAACTGTAATAGTTTGTGACCAGAGATTTTGGCATATTTTACTCAACAGATGTTTGTTAAATTCTTTATTTATTACTATGTATTTAGTATCTACTAGGACAGGTAGTATAGTGACACAAAAGAAAAATGTGAATTTTGGTGTTTGGTAAGATGGGTCATAAATACCTATTTTGTCAATTACTAACTTTGTGGTTTTGGCCAAATAGCTAAACTTCATGTCTTAAATGCAGAACATGATTCCTACCTCATAGGATTGCTGTGGGTATTAAATTAGAGTGAGTACAAAACATCTTCCCAGGTGGTGCCAGTAGTAAAGAACCCACCTGCCAATGCAGGAGATGTACGAGACAGGCATTCGATCCCTGGGTTGGAAAGATATCCTGGAGGAGGCCACAGCAACTTGCTCCAGTATTCTTGCCTTGAGAATCCCTATCCCAGAGGAGCCTGGCAGGCTACAGTCCATAGGCTTACAGAGTCGGACACAATTGAAATGACTTAACGTGCAGGCACAAAGCAGCTGGCATAATAATTACTCAGCAAAAGGTTGTTGATATTATTACTGATTCCTTAATGAGAAAGGACCTGCTAAAACCAGGATGTTATCATAGTTAGTTGACATGTATATCAATATTTATTCCCATGTCTCTCTCACAGCCTTAAATTTGAACAAGTTGAGCCTGGTAAGGTTGACAGTTTTACTTTTGTGCCTAGTTGGGAAAGGGGTTTGTGACTTTTCTGTGGTCTTGTTTAATCCCCCATTGGGATTAAAGGATGGTATATCTTTTGCCTGTCAGTGTGGCTCACAGACTGCACCAGAGGGAACATACACTATCTCTGCTAAGAACTCAACCTGTGGACTGCAACTTCTGGTTGCCAGCATGGATTTATTTATTTCTATTTATCGCGATATGTTCATTATATGTTCATTATAGCTCAATATGTTCATTGCATAGTTAAATATCTGTGACACTTGACCTCTGACCTCCCCTCATCTTGCCACCAGTTAAAACCGCTGTGCAGAACTAGCTGTTGTTTTATTGTTGCTGTTGTTATACTAGCGGATGAGAGACACACAGTTAAATGGCATATTTGTTCCCTTATTTTAATGGAGAGAGTTAGCTAGGAGGATGGAGCCACAGCAACCAGTTATACAAGTATGCCAGCAGGAGGAAATGTCTGAGTTATGGGGAAGTATCTCTATTTTAACTTTTAGGTATACTATTTAAAAAGTGGTTATAGGAAATCACGTTCACCCTTGATTATTGGATATCTCTGCATAGTATTTCAGTTTAAAATTTGACATATTGAAATTGTATTTTGAAAGTTGGAGCTTAGACTTGAAGAAAATGTATGAATGTGAGAGATGGACTGTGAAGAAAGCTGAGCGCTGAAGAATTGATGCTTTTGAATGGTGGTGTTGGAGAAGATTCTGGAGAGTCCCTTGGACTGCAAGGAGATCCAACCAGTCCATCCTAAAGGAGATCAGTCCAGGGTGTTCATTGGAAGGAATCATGCTAAAGCTGAAACTCCAATACTTTGGCCATGTCATGTGAAGAGTTGACTCATTGGAAAAGACTCTGATGCTGGGAGGGATTGGGGGCAGGAGGAGAAGGGGACGACTGAGGATGAGATGGCTGGATGGCATCACCGACTTGATGGACATGAGTTTGAGTGAATTCCGGGAGTTGGTGATGGACAGGGAGGCCTGGCATGTTGAGATTCATGGGGTCGCAAAAAGTCGGACACGATGAAGTGACTGAACTGAACTGAACTGAATGCTTTTCTTGGTCATTTAAGAGTATGGTGGCTGGTGTTTGTAGATGTATCCACTTTGCAAATGCTCTGTTTGCTTTTTTGCTAAGTCTAATTCAGAGTTACGAATCCTGCTTTCATTTTTCTTCTCCATTACTTTGTGCTTGCAACTTCTTTCTGATTTTCCTAGGTATGAAAAAGAGAAATCTTGAGATATGTGCAAAACAATACCAAACAGAAACATAGTTGTGCAAAGCAGAAAGACCTCATTAAAGTAACATTTTTAAAAAAGTTACTTAAAAATCAAGAATGAACTTATAAATAATAATAAATGTAATAAAAGATATAATAATAAATCTAATAAAAGAATGACCTTATAAAACTCAAAGCATTTTTTGTTTTAATGAGTATGTTTATTTCTTTGTTTGAAACTTCCATACTGGCCATTTTCAGGTTGCAAAGAAGAGAAGCATGCTTAGGATATCACAGATCACAGTGTTTATGGGGAAAGGATGTTGAAGTCTATGCAAAATCACTAAAAATCACTAAAAAGTTTGGCTGACCTGGTCAATGGTCAGATTTTAAGAGTTTGTGCCTATAAGTGTTCCATTACTATGGTGTCTCAAATACCCCATCTTTATTACTATTGCTTCTACTTCTCCTGCCAGGAAGGACCAATTGAGCCTGTGAACCTCAAGTTTTGTGAGTTTAATCCAGTAAACAGAGACAGTCACTGAGACAGACTGTGGGACAGAAACTGAGAGAGGAGATGTGGTTCAGTGCCCCTTGTGAACACCTGCATCAAAACACCTGGTCCACCTGTGGCTCAAGTGCCATTCTTTGGTCCAATCATCTGTGGCCAGATGGGCAGGATCACATATATAAAGCATGAAATCACGATGTCTGAAGGTCCATCTGGTACAAATTACGGTATGTTGCGTCTATTACCTCTTTCTCATCATGGCAAACCTTCAAAGCAAAATACAGGTCTCTGCAGCATACGTCATAACTCAAAATGCAGAATCTAGAAACTTCAAAGAACTTAAAAATATACCCTGCTTTATACCCGTTAAGATGACCTCTATTAAAAACCAGGAAATAGCAAGTGCTGGCAAGGATGCAGAGAAACTGGAACTTTTATGCACTGTAGTTGGGAATGTAAAGTAAGTGCAGTTGCTATGAAAAACAATAACATGGTTCCTCTAAATAATTAAAAATAGAACTGCCATATGATCCAGCAATCGGACTTCTGGTTATATATACAAAAGAACTTAAAACAGAAGCTCAAAGAGATCTGTGCACTCATGTTCATAGCAGCACTAGTAATAATAGCTGAAAGGGGGAAGCAACCCAAGTGTTTATCAATGGACGATTGGATAAGCAAAATGTAGAATATTCAGACAATGGAATATTATTCAGCCTTAAAAAGAAAAGGATTTTGACACATGCTATCACATGGATGAAACTTGAGGATATCTTGCTAAGTGAAATAAGCCCGTCAGAAAAGAAGAGTACTGTATCATTCAGTTCCTATGAGGTACCTACCATGATCGCATTCACAAAAAGAGAGTAGGATGGTGGTGGCTGGGGTAGGAGGGAAGGGGAAAAGAATGAGAAGTTGCTATTGAATGGATACAGTTTCAGTTTCACAAGATGAAAAGATTCCTGGAGGTGGAGGGTGATGATGGTTGCACAATGATATGCATATAGTTAATCCTTGGTGGCTCAGAGGTTAAAGCATTTGCCTCCAATGCGGGAGACCCAGGTTCAATCCCTGGGTCGGGAAGATCCCCTGGAGAAGGAAATGGTAACCCACTCCAGTATTCTTGCCTGGAGAATCCCATGGATGGAGAAGCCTGGTAGGCTACAGTCCACAGGGTCACAAAGAGTCGGACACGACTGAGCAACTTCACTTTCACTTTCACTTTCTTAATGCCACTGAGCTGTGTACTTGAAAATGGTTATGGTAGTATTTTTTATGTAAAAATTTTTGAAATAGCAAAGTACTATGAATGCTTTTCTTAGTCATTTAAGAGTATGGTGGCTGGTGTTTGTAGATGTATTCACTTTGCAAATGCTCTGTTTGCTTTTTTGCTAAGTCTAATTCAGAGTTACGAATCCTGCTTTCATTTTTCTTCTCCATTACTTTGTGCTTGCAACTTCTTTCTGATTTTCCTAGGTATGAAAAAGAGAAATCTTGAGATATGTGCAAAACAATACCAAACAGAAACATAGTTGTGCAAAGCAGAAAGACCTCATTAAAGTAACATTTTTAAAAAAGTTACTTAAAAATCAAGAATGAACTTATAAATAATAATAAATGTAATAAAAGATATAATAATAAATCTAATAAAAGAATGACCTTATAAAACTCAAAGCATTTTTTGTTTTAATGAGTATGTTTATTTCTTTGTTTGAAACTTCCATACTGGCCATTTTCAGGTTGCAAAGAAGAGAAGCATGCTTAGGATATCACAGATCACAGTGTTTATGGGGAAAGGATGTTGAAGTCTATGCAAAATCACTAAAAATCACTAAAAAGTTTGGCTGACCTGGTCAATGGTCAGATTTTAAGAGTTTGTGCCTATAAGTGTTCCATTACTATGGTGTCTCAAATACCCCATCTTTATTACTATTGCTTCTACTTCTCCTGCCAGGAAGGACCAATTGAGCCTGTGAACCTCAAGTTTTGTGAGTTTAATCCAGTAAACAGAGACAGTCACTGAGACAGACTGTGGGACAGAAACTGAGAGAGGAGATGTGGTTCGTGCCCCTTGTGAACACCTGCATCAAAACACCTGGTCCACCTGTGGCTCAAGTGCCATTCTTTGGTCCAATCATCTGTGGCCAGATGGGCAGGATCACATATATAAAGCATGAAATCACGATGCCTGAAGGTCCATCTGGTACAAATTACGGTATGTTGCGTCTATTACCTCTTTCTCATCATGGCAAACCTTCAAAGCAAAATACAGGTCTCTGCAGCATACGTCATAACTCAAAATGCAGAATCTAGAAACTTCAAAGAACTTAAAAATATACCCTGCTTTATACCCGTTAAGATGACCTCTATTAAAAACCAGGAAATAGCAAGTGCTGGCAAGGATGCAGAGAAACTGGAACTTTTATGCACTGTAGTTGGGAATGTAAAGTAAGTGCAGTTGCTATGAAAAACAATAACATGGTTCCTCTAAATAATTAAAAATAGAACTGCCATATGATCCAGCAATCGGACTTCTGGTTATATATACAAAAGAACTTAAAACAGAAGCTCAAAGAGATCTGTGCACTCATGTTCATAGCAGCACTAGTAATAATAGCTGAAAGGGGGAAGCAACCCAAGTGTTTATCAATGGACGATTGGATAAGCAAAATGTAGAATATTCAGACAATGGAATATTATTCAGCCTTAAAAAGAAAAGGATTTTGACACATGCTATCACATGGATGAAACTTGAGGATATCTTGCTAAGTGAAATAAGCCCGTCAGAAAAGAAGAGTACTGTATCATTCAGTTCCTATGAGGTACCTACCATGATCGCATTCACAGAAAGAGAGTAGGATGGTGGTGGCTGGGGTAGGAGGGAAGGGGAAAAGAATGAGAAGTTGCTATTGAATGGATACAGTTTCAGTTTCACAAGATGAAAAGATTCCTGGAGGTGGAGGGTGATGATGGTTGCACAATGATATGCATATAGTTAATCCTTGGTGGCTCAGAGGTTAAAGCATTTGCCTCCAATGCGGGAGACCCAGGTTCAATCCCTGGGTCGGGAAGATCCCCTGGAGAAGGAAATGGTAACCCACTCCAGTATTCTTGCCTGGAGAATCCCATGGATGGAGAAGCCTGGTAGGCTACAGTCCACAGGGTCACAAAGAGTCGGACACGACTGAGCAACTTCACTTTCACTTTCACTTTCTTAATGCCACTGAGCTGTGTACTTGAAAATGGTTATGGTAGTATTTTTTATGTAAAAATTTTTGAAATAGCAAAGTACTCCCCACATACCCATAAGGCACAACCCCCCTACCCCCTGACACACAATATCACACCTAGGGAAGAATTAGCCCAGAGTAGTTATAAAGTGTGAAATCTCTATAACCTGCCTGTGTATGTGTTGGTTGCTCAGTCATGTCTAACCCCTTGTGACCCCATGGACTGTAACTCGTCAAGCCCCTCTATCCATGGAATTATCCAAGCAAGAATACTAGAGTGGGTTGCCATGCCCATCTCCAGGGGATCTTCCCAACCCAAGGATTGAATCCAAGTCTCCCTCATTGCAGGTGGATTCTTTACCATCTGAGGTACCAAGGAAGTCTGTAACCAGCCTTCCTGTGCTCAAATCCTGTCTTTAACTTCTGACAGCTATGTGACTCCAGGCAGCTTAACCTTTCTGGACTTCAGTTTCTTCACCTATAAAGGAGGTGAATACTATTTAACTCATAAGAGAAATCATGAGGATTACATGAATTCGTACAGCACTTAGAATAAGGCCTGGAACATGCTACGTGGTCAAGAAATGATAACTGTTCTATTTGGGTCTGCATAAAATGCAATACATTCAGTTCATTTAGTCATTCAGTCATGTCTGATTCTTTGCGACCTCATGGACTGCAGCATGCCAGGCTTCCTTGTCCATCACCATCTCCCAGAGCTTACTCAAACTCATGTCCATCGAGACAGTGATGCCATCTAACCATCTCATACTCTGTTGTTGTCTTCTCTTTCTGCCTTCAATCTTTCCTAGCATCAGGGTCTTTTCCGATGAGTCAACTCTTCGCATGAGGTGACCAAAGTATTGGAGTTTCAGCTTCAGTATCAGTCCTTCCATGAATATTCAGGACTGATTTCCTTTAGCATTGACTGGTTGGATCTCCTTGCTGTCCAAGGGATTCTCAAGAGTCTTCTCCAACACCACAATTCAAAAGCATCAGTTCTTTGGTGCTCAGCCATCTTTATGGGCGAACTCTCACATCCATACATGACTACTGGAAAAACGATAGCCTTGACTAAACGGACCTTTGTTGGCAAAGTAATGTCCCTGGTTTTTAATATGCTGTCTAGGTTGGTCATAGCTTTTCTTCCAAGGAGCAATCATCTTTTAATTTCATGACTGCAGTTACCATCTGCAGTGATTTTGGAGCCCCTTAAAATAAAGTCAGCCACGGTTTCCACTGTTTTCCCATCTATTTGCCATGAAGTCATAGGACCGGATGCCATTATCTTAATTTTCTGAATGTTGAGTTTTAAGCCAACTTTTTCTCTCTCCTCTTTCACTTTCATCAAGAGGCTTTTTAGTTCTTCTTCGCTTTCTGCCATAAGGGTGGTGTCATCTGCGTATCTGAGGTTATTGATATTTTTCCAGGCAATCTTGATTCCAGCTTGTGCTTCATCCAGCCCAGCATTTTGCATGATGTTCTCTACTTATAAGTTAAATAAGTGTGGTGACAATATACAGCCTTGACATATTCCTGTCCTGATTTGGAACCAGTCTGTTTTTTCATGTCCAGTTCTAAATGTTGCTTCTTGACGTGCATACAGACTTCTCAGGAGGCAGGTAAGGTGGTCTGGTATTCCCATCTGTTTCAGAATTTTCTAGAGTTTGTTTTGATCCACACAGTCAAAGGCTTTGGCATAGTAAATAAAGCTGAAGTAGATGGTTTTTATTTTTGGAATTTTCTTGCTTTATCTATAATCCAATGGACACTGGCAATTTGATCTCTATAAAATAAAGTCAGCCACGGTTTCCACTGTTTTCCCATCTATTTGCCATGAAGTCATAGGACCGGATGCCATTATCTTAATTTTCTGAATGTTGAGTTTTAAGCCAACTTTTTCTCTCTCCTCTTTCACTTTCATCAAGAGGCTTTTTAGTTCTTCTTCGCTTTCTGCCATAAGGGTGGTGTCATCTGCGTATCTGAGGTTATTGATATTTTTCCAGGCAATCTTGATTCCAGCTTGTGCTTCATCCAGCCCAGCATTTTGCATGATGTTCTCTACTTATAAGTTAAATAAGTGTGGTGACAATATACAGCCTTGACATATTCCTGTCCTGATTTGGAACCAGTCTGTTTTTTCATGTCCAGTTCTAAATGTTGCTTCTTGACGTGCATACAGACTTCTCAGGAGGCAGGTAAGGTGGTCTGGTATTCCCATCTGTTTCAGAATTTTCTAGAGTTTGTTTTGATCCACACAGTCAAAGGCTTTGGCATAGTAAATAAAGCTGAAGTAGATGGTTTTTATTTTTGGAATTTTCTTGCTTTATCTATAATCCAATGGACACTGGCAATTTGATCTCTGGTTCCTCTGCCTTTTAACTAAGTTCAGCTTGATTATCTGGAAGTTCACAGTTCATGTACTGTTTGAAGACTTACAATACTTTATTGAGTATAAAGATGAATGATTTTCGTTAAGTGCAAATTGCTTTTCAACTTGAAATAAGGAATTTCTAATTTCCTTGTTTCTAAATAAAGAATTTTCTAATAATGTTAATATTTTAAATGTGCAAGAACAAAAGTTCTTTGCTTTGGGAACACAATGGGTTGGTTTCTTTAGGTCAGAAATGTTCACATATATACCCAGGTATTGTATTCTAAGTAATGTGTCTTTTGGTCATGATTATTTACAGTGTTGCCATTCTCTTAAAGAGAATGTATTTCTACATTAGATATTTTGCTTTCTCAGCTTCAGACATTAGATTTTTTCCAGCTTTTCTTTCTCAGTAATTCTGGACTTGTATTTATTGTGGAATGATTTAGTGAGTTTCAGAAACATGGCTGGTCATATTTAATTTTGCAAGCTAGACTAGGCTAGATACAGAAGGATCATATTTACATAATGGCCAAGTACAGTTAAACTTAAAGCATTTTCCTATGTATAACAATGACACTCAAATCATTATGCCACTCAGAATATAGCCATAAACTAACTCAGTCAGGGGCTTAGTTAAGTATAACACACTGTGATCCTTTTCTCTCTCAACATACCCAAGGAGGGTCTTGTTTTTCCAACTTTTTCATGTGTTTGAGCTTGTTTATGTGTATGAGATTTTTATGTTAAACAAAGTAAGCCATTTTCCTGATATGTTTTTATGTCATTGCAACTATTTTCTCAATCTGTACTATTATTGATGCAATTTAAATGATCTTTAAGAGTTTAGTAAATATGCACGTATGACCTATAACAATAGCAATTTGTATCAATGTATATTACCGTTTTAGAACAAGTGTCATGTGATTTCAAAAACTGTCTTTTTAATTATATATATTGAGGAAACAGATATTGTCCTGGCTGTTACAATAACATATTTTCAACA